>CAUYQV010016937.1:0-38618 GCA_963574575.1 Galagoides demidoff | reverse complement strand
CTCCAACTCCTGGGCTCAAGCGAGTCTCCTGCCTCAGCCTCCCAAGTAGCTGGGACCACAGGCACCCGCCACAACGCCTGGCTATTTTTTGGTTGCAGCCATGATTGTTGCTTGGTGGGCCCAGGCTGAATTCGAACCCACGACCTTAGGTGTATGTGGCTGGCGCCTTAGCCACTTGAGCCACAGGTGCTGAGCCGAAGATACAGATTCTAATGTTTGATAGCACAGTAGGGTGACTATAGTTAGCAGCAATGTATTATATATTTCAAACTAGCTAGAAGAGAGGACTTATCATGTTGCCAACACACAGAAATGATAAATACTATAGGTGATGGAGACCCCAAGTCTACTATCTTGCCATTACAAATTATATGTATGTAATAAATACTCACATGTACCCCATAAATATGTAAAATATTATATATCAACAAAAGGTAGATCTAGGTTTGGCTCCTGTAGCACAGTGGTTACGGCGCCAGCTACATACACCCAGGGTGGCAGGTTCAAACCCGACCCAGGCCAGCTAAACAACAATGACAAGTGCAACAAAAAATAGTCTGGCACTGTGGTGGGCACCTGTAGTCCCAGCTACTTGGGAGGCTGAGGCAAGAGAATTGCTTGAGCCCAAGAGTTTGAGGTTGCTGTGAGCTGTGATGCTGCACACTCTACCCAGGGCAACACAGTGAGATTCTTGTCTCAAAAAAAAAAAGGTAAATCTAAGCAAAAAAAACTATTTTCTTTACATTTTACCTAGTTTTGTTGTTTTTTTTTTTTGTTTTTTTTTTGGTGTGTGTGTGTTTTCCTGACAGAGAGTCTCACTTTGTTGCCCTTGGTAGAGTGCAATGGTGTCACAGCTCATAGCAACCTCAAACTCTTGGGCTCAAGTGATTCTCTTGCCTTAGCCCCTCAAGTAGCTGGGACTACAGGCGCCTGCCACAATGCCCGGCAGGGTCATTTTTAGAGGATCTTGCTCTTGCTTAGGCTGGTCTCAAACCTGTGAGTTGAGGCAATCCACCTGCTTCGGCCTCCTAGAGGCCTAGGATTATAGGCGTGATCGTTTTTTTGGTTGTTGTTTTGCTTTGTTTGTAAGCTTTGCTGTACTGGGCTTTCTGTGAACTGTGAGCATATCATACCGAAAAACAGAAGACATTTAAAAAAACTCATAATTTCTTTGAATTAGATGTCTATAGAATACTACAATCCAGAAGGAAAGCTAATTTGCTGGGATACATACATCTGCATATCTAACACATGCAGGAGGGAACTCAGCAATTGAGAAATAAGCTCTTTGGAATCTGGAATAAGGTGGCATATGAGTTCATACTGCTTCCCATTGAGTGTCCTGACACCCAAGGTCACTTTGTGTACTTCCAGAGACTCTCCCGTAGTTTTACCTCCCACTGTGGGTAAGGATTCAAACAGGGAGGTTGGTGACTAGAAGCCAGAGGGACACCTGTGGATGTCTAGGGAGGACTTCACATGCTGAAGGTGAGAACCTTGGAATTATAACCATTCTACACTCCCCAGTTTGAAAATTTAAGTGGGCAGCCCCTGTGGCTCAGTGGGTAGGGCGCCGGCCCCATGTACTGAAGGTGGTGGGTTCAAACCTGGCCCCCGCCAAAGTGCAACAAGAAAATAGCTGGGCATTGTGGCAGGCGCCTGTAGTCCCAGCCACTCGGGAGGCTGAGGCAAGAGAATCACCTAAGCCCAGGAGTTGGAGGTTGCCGTGAGCTGTGTGACACCAGGGCACTCTACCAAGGGTGAAAAGTGAGACTCTGTCTCTACAAAAAAAAAAAAAAAAACAAAATCAACAAGCATTTATTATTTCATACTTTGTGAAAGATTTTATGCACAATCGCATGGATACAAAAATGGAACAGAAGGGGTTGCTACTCTTGAGGAGCTCACAATCTCAAGGACATGTCCTTTACAAGGAAACAGAAAGACACAGACACTGATAATTTAAATACATTGTGTTAGGTTTAAGGTGGTGCTGAACTTAGAGTGGCACAAAGATTAGCTGCCTTTGCATCTCCACACAAGGAACTCTCTGGATGTCCAGGTTTACTACTTCTAATTTCAGCTACAAGAAGAGACAGAGAAGGATCTATCTGCCCAGGTTGGAAATTTTTAGGAAAGGGAAACTAATTGGTCGAGGTCTGGGTCAAATGGCTATCTTCTCTGGTCTAATCACTGAGCAATGCTGGTCACAGAACACGTATAGCCAGCTGAACTCCTAGGGGTGGTATGGGTAGGGGAAGGTGTCTTTTTGAGACAGAGTCTCACTTTGTTGCCCTTCGTAGAGTGCTGTGGCGTCATAGCTCACAGCAACCTCAAACTCCTGGGCTCAAGTGATCCTCCTGCCTCAGCCTCCTGAGTAGCTTCACACACCACCAATGTCCACTTAAATTTTTGTAGAGATGGGATCTCACTATATTACTTAGGCATCTTAAACTCCTGGCCTCAAGCAATCCTCTCACCTCAGCCTCACAAAGTACTAGGATTACAGATGTGAGCTACCATGTTCAGGTAGAAACACCTTTTTGAACAAAACTCAATGCTAAGCCCTGTTCTGGGTGCTGGGGATACAGAGATAAATAAGATGCAGGCTTTGTTCTGTAAGAGCTCCCTAACTCCTGTGAACAATGGGTGTGGGCACACATCCCTCCTTTCAGCTTAGGAAACTGAATGAAAATTAGGAAGCAACTATTTGAGCATGAAATTATGACAAGGGAGGTTGGCTGGAGGTTGGACTGGTCAGTGGTATCTCTGACAGCTGGGGATAACTGGACACAGCAGATGACCTGGCACTTCCGTCTTTCCCTGTACAGCTCTACAACCATGCACCACCAGTACTGGCCTGAGACTTTAAGCACTTATCTGGCTGCTGACAGCCCTTTTGAGCAGTGTCTTCTTTCTGTAGATATTTTTCTTTTCTTTTCTTTTTGAGACCAAGTCTCACTATGTCACCCTTGGTAGAGTGCTGTGGCGTCACAGCTCACAGCAACCTCAAACTCTTGGGCTTAAGAGATTCTCTTGCTTCCGCCTCCCAAGTGGCTGGGACTACAGATGCCTGCCGCAATTCCTGGCTATTTTTTGTTGCAGTTGTCATTGTTATTTAGCTGGCTCAGGCAGGGTTCGAACCCACACCCTCCGTGTATGTGGCTGGTGCCGTAACCAGTGTGCTACGGGTGCTGAGCTTCTGTAGATATTTTTCATTATAGGTGTAATCTTTCTCCAGTCTTGGAAGCTGAGCAGATGTTGGTGGCCTGGGCCTTAGGTCTCACCCGTGTTGCGCTGATCTTACTAACAGAGCACTCAGGACAGGACCTGGTTTCCCTCATTTCTCACTCCTCGAGGGCCCCTCATTCTCCTCTCCTTGTTGATCTGTGCTGTTCTGTCTAGGTTCCTGGCATCCCTCTCTGAGCCTTTACTTTGCTTTGGTCACTTTTCTGTTCTCTCAATTGATTTTTCTTTTCTTTTCCCCAGTTGACAATTTCCTTTGATCTTTCACCCAACCTCTCTTCTCTAATGCCTAGCAGGTAACCTTGATCTTGATACCCATTTTAGCTAGAAAATGGGGGTGGGGTGCAGCTCCTGCAGCAGCTGTATGTATTAACTCCCTATAAATAGCCTGGCTGCCTGTCTCTGGTGCCCCAGGGCACTGCCCAGCCTCCCCCTCCAGCCTGCCACTCTGTCCCCTTCAGTACCTCCCTGCTCCCTCCCTGCAGGGCACCCATACACTTTCAGTTCTGGTCTTTCCACTTTCCCTTGCTTCATCCTCTGCCCTTTGTTGATGTTAAAGGAAACCAGAAATATGCCACCCCAAAATAAACTTGTTTGACATATTTTGAGATGGCTATTCAGATGGCTGCAGACAGGAATAGCCCTGGAAAGCTGTCTTTTGTGGAGGCGATTTACACCTGTGGAGAAAAATCTACAAGGGTGAAATAAACAGCTAGGCTTCCCCTGAGGCCCCCTCTCCTGTGCCC
This sequence comes from Galagoides demidoff, assembly GCA_963574575.1. NCBI lineage: Eukaryota > Metazoa > Chordata > Mammalia > Primates > Galagidae > Galagoides > Galagoides demidoff. Next base: position 34,626 of record CAUYQV010016937.1, on the reverse strand, counting down.
TCTGGGAAAGATGAATTCAGCCATAGGCCCCTGTTCTTCCTGAAAGGAGCTCTGAGATTACCTGAGACAGTAATCAAGCTGTCACCCTGGCTAGAGTGCCATGGAGTCACAGCAACCTCCAACTTTTGGGCTTAAGAGATTCTCTTGCTTCAGCCTCCCAAGTACCTAGGACTACAGGCACCCACCACAACGCCTGGCTATTTTTTGGTTGCAGTTGTCATTGTTGTTTGGCGGGCCCAGGCTGTATTCAAACCTACCAGCTCTGGTGAATGTGGCTGGCGCCCTAGCCGCTTGAGCTACAGGCGCCGAACGTACCTGGGATATTTTCATCTGTTAACAAGACAGCCTTTGCTTGGCAGATTTCCTCTCTTCACACTCCCACACCTGTGCCACCATCTCTCCCCAAGTCCAGAGATACCTGGTCCCAGTCCTGAGTTCTTTGGGCTCATCCATTTCCTCTGAAAATCATTAACTCCTACAATTCCACTGGCATAGTGGCTCATGCCTGCAATCCTAGCACTTTAGAAGGCCAAGGCAGGAGGATCACTTGAGAGCAGGAGTTTGAGACTGGACTAACCAAGAGCAAGACCCTGTCTCTACTAAGAATAGAAAAATTAGCCAGCCATCGTGGTGGATGCATACACAGTCCCAGCTAATAGGGAGGCTGAGGTAGGAAGACTTCTTGAGCCCAGGGATTTGAGGTTGCGGTGAGTTATGATCATGCCATGGTTCTCTAGCCTGGGTGACAGAGCAAGACTCTGTCTAAAAAAGAAACACCCTCCCCCCAAACAAACAAACAAACAAACAAACAAACAAATCTCCTGCAATCCCCATCTCCTCTTTGCCCAGTGAAGAAGATATTTCAGCGTTAACTATCTGCCTTCTTTGAGTTCCTATTCTCTACAACTCCCGTGCACATGTGTGCAGGGAATAAATCCTTTATACTTTTCTCTCTGTTTTGTTACAGAGTTGCTGGCTGTGATCCTTTATAACAGGGAGGGAGGGGCTCACCCTTTTTTGCCCCTGCAGTATTCCCTAGAGTGCTTTTAGATCCTCTCTTTTTCTTTCTCTGACATCTCTCCCTCATCCAGTCCCACAGCTTCAGTTGCCATTTCTGTGTGACTCCTAAGTCTCTTTTTTCCAGCTGTTTGTCTGTGCCTGGGAGTACTGACTCCCTGTGTACTACACTGACCTTACCCTCTGGCTCTAGTTGAGCTTAGCCAAGGAGAGGAATCAGGAAATAGGAAGGAGGGAGAAGACAGCTGTGCGTATTCCCCCCCCACCCCTCCCCACGCTCATTTTCTGTGCTGGTGGCAGCTGCTTCCCTGTACAGCTGCAGCTCTGTCTGGGCCCCTTGTCCGCAGCACCAGCTCCCACTGCTTTCCATGAATACTGTTTCTTCTTGCCGTTTCAGCCTGTTAACTAAAATGTGATCTTAAGACCCTTGGCTGACTGAATGAACCTGGTCTTGGCTAAGGAGACCCCAGAAATACTCCAAAGATGAGTTGCTGGTCATGAGAAGGGAAGTCAGACATGTCTCCTGGGGCTTGTCTATAATTAAAACTTTTTTTTTTTGAGTCAGAGTCTCACTACCCTTGGTAGAGTGCCCTGGTGTCATAGCTTGCAGCAATCTCAAATTCTTAGGCTCAAGTGATCCTCTTGCTTCAGCCTCACAAGTAGCTGGGACTACAGGTGCCAACCATAACACCCGGCTATTTTTAGAGATGAGGTCTTGCTCTGGCTCAGGCTGGTCTCAAACTCATGAGCTCAGGCAATCCACCCACCTCGGCCTCCCAAGTGCTGGGATTATAGGCATGAGCCACTGAGACTCATAAGAAGGCCCATAACACTTCTTTTTTTGGTAAGAATTATTTGTTGATATAACATATTCTTTATATTGAGCTCAAAATTATTTTTCTTCACTATGGTGGGTGGCATTCACTGAATACCTCTTATAGATCGGGCATATCACATATGTTATAAATAATCCTTAAAATTATATCGTGGAGCAGGTAGTAATAATCACGATCTCTGTTTATGGAGTGTTCACAAAGTATCAGGCACTGTACTAAAAGTTTTACATAAATTACTGTCGACTAAAAGAAAAAAAGACTGAGGCAAAATTAGTACAAGTAGAGAGTTCATTTGGGCCAAATTTCAGGACTGCAACCCAGAGATGGTTAATAGACTTCTTTATCTTTTTTTTTCTGAGTTAGAGTCTACTCTGTTGTTCTGGCTAGAGTGCCATGGGATTGCCATAGCTCACGGCAACCTCAAACTTCTAGGTTCAAGCAATACTCTTGCCTCAGCCTCCCAGAGTGTTAGGATTACAGGCCTGAGCCACCACGCATGGCTGAGACCTCTTAATCATAACTTAAAACCCTTACAAGCTTTTAGACAAGGCTTCATTTCTCTAACCAATCACAAATCAGAGAATCTTTAAAACCACCTACAATGCCATGTAGAAGGCCAGAGAATCTTTAAAACCATGTAATGCCATGCTTCAAGATATCCTGCCTTTTGGGGCCAAACCAATGGCTTCTTTTATTTTCCTGGATATTTGTAAAAGTTTCTTTCTTTCTTTTTTTTTTTTTTTTTTTTGCAGTTTTTGGCCTGGGTCAGGTCTGAACCCACCACCTCCGGCATATGGGGCTGGCTCCCTACCCTTTTGAGCCACAGGCGCCACCCAGCCTGTCTAATCTTATTGCCCCCTTCACCCCCTCTTTATGTTGCAGGCCCCTTTGCTTTATTTTAAATGCAATCTGAGACTTCGCGTTCTTTGTTTAAGACCTATCTGTGAGCTGGGTACAGTGGTTCTGGCCTGTAATCCTAGCACCCTGGGAGGCTGAGGTGGGTGGATCACTTGAGGTCAGGAGTTTAAGACTAGCCCAAGCAAGAGTGAGACCCCATCTCTACTAAAAATAGAAAAGCTAGCTGGGTATTGTGGTAGGCACCTGTTGTTCCAGCCCAGGTATCCTCAAACTATGGCCCTCAAACTAGGGCCACATGCTGCCTGCCTAGAACATTTATCCGGCCCGTGGGGTGTTTTTGCCACCGCTGCCTGTCCTGCTTAGCAGCCGACTCATCCCGGGGGCCGCAGTCCGGCCCTCCAAAGGTCTGAGGGACAGTGAACTGGCCCCCTGTTTAAGAAGTTTGAGGACTGGGCGGTGCCTGTGGCTTAAAGGGGTAGGGCGTCAGCCCCATATGACGGAGGGGGTGGGTTCAAACCCAGCCCTGGCCAAAAACCGCAAAAAAAAAAAAAAAAAAAGTTTGAGGGCCCCTGTCCCAGCCACTTGGGAGGCTGAGGCAAGAGGATCGCTTGACTCTAGGAGTTTGAGGTTGTTGTGAGCTAGGCTGATACCGCAGCACTCTATCCAGGGTGACTGAGTTGAGACTCTCACTCTCAAAACAAAACAAAACAAAAAAACAAAACCTTTCTGTGACCCCTCCCCCCACATAGGATAAAGTTCAAGTCCTTTAACATGTCCTACAGACCCTTCCTGATCTGACACTCCTCACTCACAATTCTGAACTTCTAGTAGTTCTGGCCAGATCCTGTTCCTTGTGTCAGCTTGTGCTCCCCTCCCCCCTTTGCAACTTTGGAAAATTCCTGTTCATCCTTTAAAACCCATCTTGTAAGTCATTTCCTTTAAGAGCTTTCCCAGACCTTCCCACACAGGGAGGGTCTTCTCTGGTCCCTGCTGCCCCCAATCTTGGGCAAACATCTACTGTAGTAGGAGAGTGGGAGGGCAGGGACCATGTTAACTCACCTCTTCATTCTCAGGGCGTGGCACAAGGCTAGGTATTGTGCTGAACTGGCAATCCTATTTCACCAGGGACTGAGTATAACCACTTTGGTGGACAGAACCCAGTAGGCTTGAGAGTAAAACCTGAAGGTCACCAAGTCACCCCACCCTAATGCCAAGTATCAGGCCTGGCTCCATGCCATAGCACAATCAAATCCAGAGTGACAGAGACCACCCTGCTGAGGCTTCTCCCCAGAGAGCTGAGAGTAGCAGGCAGGGAAACCAGACATGAAGCAGGAGGGTAGGGCTTGGAGGAATGGAATTCAGAGCCGTGGAGAAAGCAGAGAGGCTGTCACAGGCTCCCTGGCTCAGACCCAGCAATGGAGTGGGAGGACTCATTCATCCAGGGCCAGCCCAGTAGCAAGACGGCCAAGTAGGTTGGCCTGGCTGGCCAGCAGGCTGAGAGCTGGGAGGGGATTTCCTTGGGCTCCCTCCCCTGGGGGCAGGCAGGTTGGGAACCTGTCTGGACAATTTTAGATTGGGGAGGGTGGGAGGAGTGTCTGGAGGGCGGGAGCTTCAGGACAGCAGGCAGCCCCTTGGCGCAGGACACCTGGAACACGGGCACCAGTCTGCTGCCTGGGACACCCGGCCTCAGCCTCCCCAGGTAAGATGTAGACACCGGGAGTGGGTGGAGGGAGTCAAGAGTCAGCAGGAAGCATCTGGTAACAGATGTGGGAGGTCTAGGGCTGGCACAGGGGGATGGAGGCAGGAGGGTAGAGTGCTCCTTGGTAACTTCCTGGAGTGGCCTTTTTTTTGTGTGTGTGTTCTGCAACTATGATGCATTCTTGGGCTGTCTCCTACAGCTTTCTACCCTGTTCAATCACTGGTGTTCTCTCCCTCCCTCACATTCTCCTGGGCACTTCTATACCCCCAAGTATTTTCTACCTCGACCAAGTCAGTTCCTTGCCCAAGTCAGTTCCTCGCCCTCCTGCTTTGCCCACCCAGGCTGGGAGCCGCTCTCTGCTGCTTCCTGAAAGGCAGCTCCCTCAGAGTTGTTTCCTCCTTCCTGGTATGAGTATCAGAGGGATTTTACTCATTCATCCAATTATTATTCATTTGTTTATCATTGTTGAAGCATGTACCTGAGTTGGGGGGAGGTCTGCACAATTTCTTCCTCTCTTAGGAATAAGAAAACTGAAGTTTATTCCACAAGCATTTAATGATCATCTACAAGCCGGTAGGCAGCATGACATAGTGGAAAATTATTTTGGAGTCACAGACTTGGATTCACATCCCACATCTGCTGTTTCCTTCTTGAGCCTTAGTTTTCTCATCTGTAAAATGGGGTCACACTGTGTTGTCCACACTGGCTATTCACAGGTTCGAAAGCACACTGCAACTCAAACTCCTGGGCTCAAGTGAGTTGTCTGTCTCAGCCTCCTGAGGGACTACAGGTGCCTAAAAGGTGCATACTATCTTGCCTGGCTTAAGGTGACTTTTCTTTTCTTTTTTGCAGTTTTTGGCTGGGGCTGGGTTTGAACCTGTCACCTCTGGCATATGGGGCTGGTGCCCTACCCCTTTGAGCCACAGGCACCACCCTTTTTTTTTTTTTTTTTGAGACAGAGTCTCACTTTGTCACCCTCTATAAAGTGCAGTGATGTCATAGCTCACAGCCACTTCAACTTCTTGGGCTCAAGTGATCCTCTTGTCTCAGTCTCCTGAGTAGCTGGGACTACGAGCATCCAACGCAATGCCCAGCTATTTTTAGAGATGGGGTCTCATTCTGACTCAGGCTGGTCGTGGACTCCTGAGCTCAGGCAATCTGCCCGCCTCAGCCTCCAGAGTGTTAGGATTATAGGTATGAGCCACTGTGCCCAGCCTAAAGTGTCAGTTTTGGGAAAATGAGAGGAAACAATGTAAGCAAGTCAAGTCCCAAGCTGGGAGCCAGGCTCACAGTGGGATCTTGCTAAACACCTGCGCTCTTCCCTTCTTCTTTGGCCTCCTTCCTGCCAAGCCCCTCCCTAGCTGGCACCTCCCTCACTTTAGGCTTGTAAAGACATATATAAGGCAATCCTGGCCTTGAAAGCACTTAGGCAGACTTGTGGACACAGACTGAGCGGTGAAGGTGACATGGGGAAGGGAGAGGGAGGCCAGAAGGGAGTGGAACAGGGTTGAATAGAAAAGGCCCATCTTCTGGTTTGAGTTTAAAAACACTGGACCAAGGCTGCATTCAGACACTCCTGTTGTGTTTCTGAATTTGGACAATCAACACTGAACAAGTAGTGGGAACTACTATTTTCCATAACTCCACATGGTCTCAGGCTAAGGATTTTTTAATGCGTAGCTCTGCTGGGCACAGTGGCTCAGGCCTGTAATGCTAACACTCTGGGAAGCTGAGGTGGAAGGATCCCTTGAGCTTAGGAGTTCAAGACCAGCCTAAGCAAGACCCAAACTCTGTCTCTACTATAAATAGAAAAATTAGCTAGGCTGTGGCAGGCACCCATAGTCCCAGCTACTTGGGAGGCTAAGGTAAGAAGATCACTTGAGCCCAGGAGTTTGAGGTTGCTATGAGCTATGACGCTACTGCATTCCACCTAGGGGCGACAGAAAAAAAAAATGCAGCAGCTCATTCAATCATAATTCGATTCATATTACTATTGTCCTCATTATTACAGATGAGGAAATGGAGATACAAACAGGTTAAGGGATTTATCTAAGGTCACATGGCTAATGAGCAATGCATCCAGAATTCAAATCTGACTCTAAACTCCATGCTTTTTGCTGGACTCCTTGCTGTCTTTCAAGTTTCTCTGGCCTGGAAGAGCCAAGATCATCATTCTCCCCACTACTTGGACCTTCTCTGTTTGTCCCATGAGACAGGAAGGTTTCAAGAGGGTAGGGATCATGGCTGTTAGTTCATAATTCTAAAACCAGCACCTGCACCTCCTGGTACAAAAATGTTTGGTGCCTCCTTCTTGTGTGAATGCATTTGACAAATATTTATTGTTGTAGTCCATGGATTGGGTAATAGAGATTTGAAATGAATAAAACAGAAGTTCTGGCCTCATGATTCTCACAGCCTTGTAGAGGGGATAGTTATCATACAAAGAAGACAGTGATACCCTAGACATGAGCTGAAGTCACTGATGGGACTAAGAGAGGCATTTAATTCCATCATGCCTTCTCTGCTGTCTCTGTGTTTTCTGAGTACCTAGCACAATGCCAGACACAGGCAGATGATCAGCAAGGCTTTGCAGAGGAGGTGGAAAGGACAGAGGTTTTGTTTTGTTTTTTGAGACACAGCCTCACTCTGTTGCCCTGGGTAGAGTACTGTAGAGTCAGCCTAGCTCCCAGCAACCTCAAACTCTTGGGTTCAAGCAATTCTTTGCCTCATCCTCCCAAGTAGCTGGAACTACAGGTGCCTGCTACAATGCCTGGCTAAGTTTTCTATTTTTGTAGAGATGCGGTCATCTTGCTCTTATTCAGGCTGGTCTTGAACTCCTGAGCGATCCTCTTGCTTCAGTCTCCCACAGTGCTAGGACTATGGGTGTGAGCCACTATGCCTGGCAAAGGACAGAGTTTTAAAGGAGGTGTTAGACCTCCTTGTGATGACAATTTGGGAAGGAAAGGGATTTTAGTAGTCGGAGGAGCTCATGAAAATCTAGAGAGTGGGAGCTGGAACTGCTAAAGGATTCAGTATGGCTGGAAGTTTGGGTGTACTTGGGGGTAGGGAATGAAATGGATGAATAGGCAGGGTTCAGGTCATGAGGCCCTTGTGTGTCTTGTTAAGGAACCTAGAATTTATACCAAGAACATCCATTGAAGAGATTTAGCAATGGGAGAAATACCACCTGATTTGGATGTCAGAGTGCGGCTGGTACATAGGGGCCTAGGAGATGACACCAAGGTTTCAGGCCTGATGAGGTCCCCATCTAGCTGAAGAAATGAGCCTTCCTTTTTAGGACTCCATGATGGATTGTTCATGAAGGGCCTCTTGAGTTGGCCTGTGCCCTGGTTACTGGTACTTTGCCCAGGCTGTACACTGGGTCACAGCTAGTCTGTTCCTCCTAATGAAAGTTTCAAATTTTTTTTTTCTTTTTTGAGACAAAGTCTCACTATGTCGCCTTTAGTAGAGTGTGGTGGCATCACAGCTCACAGCAACCTCAAATTCTTGGGCTTAAACAATTCTCTTGCCTCAGCCTCCCAAGTAGCTGGGACTACAGGTGCCTGCTACAATATCCGGCTATTTTTTGTTGCAAGTTGTCATTGTTGTTTTAACTGGCCCGGGCTGGGTTCAAACTCACCAACTTTGGTGTATGTGGCTAGCACCATAACCACTGTGCTACAGGAGCCAAGCCAAAGTTTTGAATGAATGGGGAGAGTGAGTTGGGAGAGACAAGGCAGCCTGAACAGCATTAAAAAAAATGTTTTGTAGCACTTGGGAGGCCGAGGCAGGTGGATTGAGGTGGTTTGAGACCAGCCTGAGCCAGACTGAGATACCCTCCCCTCCACCGTCTCTAAAAATAGCTGGTGTTGTGGTGGGCACCTGTAGTCCCAGCTGCTTGGGAGTCTGAGACAAGAGGATCACTTGAACCCATGAGTTTGAGGTTGCTGTGAGCTAAGACGCCACGGCACTCTACCAAGGGTGACCAAGTGAGACTCTGTCTCAAAAAAAAAGTTTTGAAATTTATGAATATTTTACAGTTGTATAAATTAGAGCAAATTTAACCATATTTTGCTTGCTAACTTGCTATGTTTTATGCTTTCTTTTTCTTCATTTTTTATTTATATATTTTTTGAGACAGAGTCTCACTCTGTTGCCCTGGGGTCAAATGCTATGGCAACGCTATAGCTCACAACCACAGACTCCTGGGTTCCAGCAATCTTCCTGCCTCCTCAGCCTCTTGAGTAGCTGGGACTATAGGCTCCCGACACAGCCCAACTAGTTTTTCTTCTTTTTTTTTTTTTTTTGTGGAGACAGAGCCTCACCCTATTGCCCTCAGTAGAGTGCCGAGGTATCACACAGCTCACAGCAACCTCCAACTCCTGGGCCTAGGTGATTCTCTTGCCTCAGCCTCCCAAGTAGCTGGGACTACAGGTGCCTACCACAATGCCCGGCTATTTTTTTGTTGCAGTTTGGCCGGGGCCGGGTTTGAACCCACCACCCTCAGTATATGGGGCCAGCACCCTACTCACTGAGCCACAGGCGCCGTCCCCAAATAGTTTTTCTATCTTTAGTAGAGACGGGGTTCTGCACTTGCTTAGGCTGGTCTCAAACTTTTAAGCTTAAGCAATCTACATGCCTCATCCTTCCAGCATGCTGAGATTACAGGCATAAGCCACTGTACTGGGCCTCTTTTTTATTTTTTATTTTTTGAGACAGAGTCTCACCCTGTTGCCCTGGGGTTGAGTGCTATGGCATCATCATAGTTCACAACAACCTCAAACTCTTGAGCTCAAGGGATCCTGTTACCTCAGCCTCTCAAGTAGCTGGGAATTCAGGGGCCTGCCACCATGCCTAGCTAGTTTTTTTCTATTTTTAGTAGAGATGGGGTCTCATTCTTGATCGGGCTGGTCTTGAACTCCTGAGGTCAAGCCATTTTCCTGCCTTAGCCTCCCAAAGAGCTAGGATTACAAGCGTGAGCCAGTGCACCAAGCCTGTGCTTTCTTTTTGTTAACATATTATGAGTTTATTATTATTATTTTTTGTTTCAGAATGCTAGGGGACCCTTGTGCTTTTTTTTACATCAGAGAGACAGAGGTGGAGTTGTAGATGGGGTACCAGGAATTATACCTCATTGTGAACATGCCTAGTGAGGGCGTGTCAAATCTCCCAGTGGTCCTTGAACTGCGCACAGACAGTGTTAAAGGAATCAGTTTCCGGATCTTCACTTCCACTGGTACTCAATCTTGCCTAGATTTTTTTCCTTCTTTCACACCTCTGTTCATCCTGTATCTTTCTAGGTTGTGTTGCCCAAAAGGATGGTTTGATCTTGAGAGATATGCTCTAATCTTGAGAGATAACAAGCAAAGAGAAATTAGGTAAGATAAACGGAAGGGGGCTAGGTTTCTATACAGATTCACAATATTTATTTATTTTATTATTATTTTCTTTCTTGACACAGAGTCTCATTTTATTGCCCTTGGTAGAGTGCTGTGGCATCACAGCTCACAGCAACCTCCAACTCCTGGGGTTAGGCAATTCTCTTGCTTCAGCCTCCCAAGTAGCTGGAACTACAGGCACCTGCCACAATGCCTGGCTATTTTTTTGTTGCAGTTTGGCCGGGGCCAGGTTCGAACCCGCCCCCCTCAGTATATGGGGCAGGCGCCCCACAGTATTTATTTTATTTAAAAATACTTGTTAGGGCTGAGTGTGGTGGCTCATGCCTGTAATCCCAGCACTCTGGGAGGGTGAAGTGGGAGGATCACTTGAGATCAACTGTTTGAGACTAGCCTGGGCAGCATATCAAGATCTTGTCACTACAAAAACTAAAAAAAAAAAAAAAAATTAATCAGGTGTGGTGGTGAGCTCCTATCGTCCTAACTATTGGGGAGGCCAAGATGGTAATATCGTTTGAGGCCAGGAGTTGAAGACCAGCTTAGGCAATGTAGGCAGACCCCATCTCTACAAAAAATGATAGTAAAAAAATTAGCGGTGTGTGGTGGCATGTATGTGTGGTCTTAGATACTGGGGAGGCTGAAGCAGGAGGCAGGAAAATTGCTTGAGCCCCCAAGTTCTAGGTTACAATGAGCAACGATTATGCTGCTGTATTTCAGTTTGGGTGACAGAGTGAAAACCTGAAAAAATAAATAATAAAATAAAAATACTTGTTTAATGCTAATTATGTGCCAGATATTATTCCAAGGGTTTTACAAATCATAAACTAATTTAACACTCATACCAAATCTATAAAGCAGATATGTACCTATCCTCCGTTTTTACAGATGAGGTTTCCAAAGTACCAAGAGGTTTAATAATTTGGGCAAGGTCACAGAGGTATTAAGTGGTAGAATCTGAATTTGAACTTAGATACCTTTGAATTCCTCTAGACCTTGTGGTCTCAGGCATTAGGCTACTCTACATTGAACTTAGGGGCTGTAGCTCTTTATCTGAGCATTGTAAAATTAGAATTGAGTCATGAGCCAATTGTCCTGGGGATGCAAATTAACACATGCATAGAACTTTTTAAAAACAAGGATGGATTTTCTTATTGGCAGCGAATCAGTCTGATTTGGCTGATTGGTATGATAGTGAAGACCGGCTTTGCTAACTGGATTATATGGTAGACATTTTCTATCAACTGAACAAGCTAAATCTGTAGCCCCAAGGTTTGGGTGAAAATATATTTAAAGCATGTCTATATCAAAGACTATGCCAGGAAATTTGGTCTTGGAATCAATTTTAACTTGTAAAAAATAATTTCAATTATTAACTTAAAGATGTGAGAGAGGAGACATAGCTTCTTCAAAATTCTTTTAGGGGTTTATGAACAACAACAATAACAGAAATGTGAAGACTTCTGATGGATGGTACATGTCAATATCACCTGCCGTGTGTTTCCTATTGGGGATGAGATTACTGATTAGGTGAAGGTAAGCAGAGGCAGAACTCCTCAACCTTTCTGACTCCTGTAATATCAGAGCTCTTTCCATTATTTCCTCCTTCCTTTCTTCCTTCCTTCTTCATTCATTTGATGGCTCATTCTGCAAACACTGAGCCCCTGTTCTCTGCTAGGCACTATGGTAGCTGTTGGGGTCAGAAGGAATATAAAATAAACATTTCCTACTTTTCTGGAGCTTGTGGTCTAGTAGAAAGAGACAGAAAATAAACAAACTAGATATTTTTAGGTAGTGGTAAGTGCTGGGAACAAATAAGCAAGGAAATGTGGTAGCTTACAAGGGTGTGGGAGAAGGCGTGGGCAGGGAAGACATCCCGGGCCAAAGTAGTGACGAAGGAGCCAGCCTTGTGTGTATGTGCTGGAGTTGGGGTCGGGGAAGACTGTGTAGAAGGAACAACATGTGCAGAAACCTGGAGAAAGGAGAGAGTTTGGTGTTTTGCAGGAACAGAAAGAAGTCTCAGAGGCTTCAGTACAGAGTTGTTGAGAGCAGTAGAAGCTGAATTCCATAGAGGGCAGGAGCTAGGTCATACAGGATCCTCTTAGCAGATATGATAAGGATCTTGTATTTATCCCAAAGACAATGGGAAACCATTGCAGGACTTGAAATAGAGAGTTGATGTATTCTGACTTGAGGTTTTGTTTTGTTTTGGAGGGAGGCAGGAGTGGAAACAGAGGTGGGGACCAGTATGGGAGGCTATTTTGGGTGAGACCTCTGTTATCTAATCTATGGAAGGATACAAAGATGTGCAGTATTAATGGAAAGGCAGAATGGCGTGAGATGTCATTTTGTCTTCTGCTTCAGATGAGGTGTGTCGGTAGCTATTGCTGTATAAGACACTCCAAAATTTATTGACTCAAAATGACATTTTATTTTGTCATGATTCTATGGGTCAGGAATTGGGAGGGTTCAGCTGAGCAGTTCTCCAGTTCCATGTAATAGTATCAGCTGGGCTCATTCAGTTGGTTGTACTTTTTTTTTTTTGACACAGAGTCTCATTATGTCGCCCTTAGTAGAGTGCTGTGGTGTCACGGCTCACAGCAACCTCAAACTCTTGGGCTTAAGTGATTCTCTTGCCTCAGCCTCCCAAGTAGCTGGGACTACAGGTGCCTGCCACAACCCCTGGCTATTTGTTTTTTTGTTGTTGTTGTGGTTGTCATTGTTGTTTAGCTGGCCCAGGCTGGGTTTGAACATGCCGCCCTTGGTGCATGTGGCTGGCGCTGTAACCACTGTGCTACAGGTGCCGAGCCTCAATTGGCTGTATCTGGCTAGTGGATGATCTAGGCTGGAAGGTCAAGGTTTCTGAGAGGTCAAAGACTGAAAATAAAGGATTATTCTGAAACACGAAACAAAAGGAAACAGAGTCCAGGTTCTGTGTGGGCAACATGGGCCTTTATTCCCACCTGGCTGCTGGTGAGCTGAGTTCAAGAAGGAAGTCAGCACGTGGGTTAAGGTGGATGGAAATTTAAAGGGCTGGAAGGGTACATTCCCTTTTTCCTGGGTAGAACATTCTATTTGAGTGGGTTGGTTCTATTTGGGCAGGTCCCTCCATTTGATTCTATCAGTTTTATTCACAGGTCTGGCACCTTGGAGGTCTTCTACATGGCCTCTCTCTCCATCCACGTAGGTAGCTTGGGGTTCCTCATAGTATGGTGGCCTCCAGATAGTCAACCTTCTCATACGATGTCAGGCTTCAAAGAGGGAACATTCCCAAAGGAGCAAAAGTGAGGGCTGCTTGTCTCTTAAGTGCTGACCTTGGAGAATACCCAGCACTACTACTGCCACGTCATGTAGGTCAAAACCAGTCATGGGGCTGGCCCAGATTTAAGGAGAAGGGAAACAAACCCTGTCTCTCAGTGGGAGGAATGGCAAATTATACACTCCATCTTTAGTCTACCACAGTAGGCTTCTGGAAACTGAATAGCCATAACCACCCTGATGGTGTTGACCCACTTTTAATCTAAATCACAGTATACTATGTCAGGACAATTTATAGGTCTTTATTGCCCCCTGAATAGGATGGCTTGGAACAGGAGGTGGTTTCTTTCTTTTTTTTTTTCCCCTGTGTGTTTCCAGAGCCTAACACACAGAAGGCATTCAGGGAATGCTTACCTATGAATGCACACATCACATGAGCATTCACTGGTTATAAAAACATGGTATACAGAAGAACCTCCCAGGGGAGCTGTTAAAAATTCAGGCAGATTCCTGGGCAAAACCTGAGCTCAGATCCTCTGCATTTAAGTCTCTAGGGCAGAAATTTTTAGCTTTGGCTGCACATTAAAAGATACCAGTATCAGGACCCCTACCCCTTTTTAAAAATTTCAGATTAATATATGGGTACAGATAATTAGGTTATGTTATTTTCTTTTGTTGGGGAAAGTCCAAATTGTAGTTGAGCCCTTTACCCAGGCAGTGTGCCATATACCCCAAAATTGTCCCTGTTAGGTGGAACTCACCAAATCTCCTCCCTCCTCTTCCCTGCCCTTCTCCCCACTCCCTCACATAAACTTTTTAATCTCCTTAGGTGATTCTGATGTGTGGCTGGGGTAAGAAACCACTGCCCTAGGATTAGAGCCAGTGTTGTTGGTTCACCAATCATCTGAATCACACAGATGATTTTGTTGGCGGTGGTCCACGATGGATAACCAACTGTCCTTGGCTTGCCCTCATTTAGCACTGAAAGTCTTACATCCCAATAAACTCCTAGTCCTGGGCAAACTAGGACAGTTGGTCATTATCAATGGAGCACTATTGAAAAAATATTCTCGATGAGGCAGTGAAAGCCTTTTTGGAAAAATACCCGCAAATATCTAATGAAAACAATGATTTTGACTCCTTGCATAAGGGACTGAGCCAACGCTCCTTTGATTAAGGAGAAAGTGGCTCATGGTCAGTTTTCCTTCAGCTCTATGCTCTGGTGTGCTGGGTCTGTTAATTCATTTCAACAGTGTGTTTGTCAGGGGTGGTGCCCATAGCACAGTGGTTATGGTGCCAATCACATGCACCAAGAGTGGCATGTTCGAACCTGGCGTGGGCCAGCTAAACATCAATGACAACTGCAACAAAAAAATAGCTAGGCGTTGTGGTGGGTGCCTGTAGTCTCAGCTATTTGGGAGGCTGAGGCAAGAGAATCACTTGAGCCCAAAAGAGTTTGAGGTTGCTGTGAGCTGTGACACCACAGCACTCTACTGAGGGCAACATAGTGAGATGCTGCCTCAAAAAACAAAATCCACAGTGTGTTTGTCATTGGGAATTCTTTCAGACTGTATTCCTTAGTATATATAACACAGCTTGGGGGTGTCAGAGACCCTGTCTCACCTCTCCCCCCCAAAAAAAGATCCAGGATGGAATTCCTATGTCTTCTACCCAAGTATACATCATCACTATTATAATAGGGTACATAGATATACATAATATGTTAAATGGCTCTGTGGAGAGGCAATGGGCCAAAGTGGACAGGCCCAGGATCTAGTCTCAGATTACTGAGTTTGTGCCTGGGTTCTGCTGTCGCTAGGTATGAAATCAGGGATGCCCTTTTGGCCTTAATTGTTCATCTGTGATATGAGGACAATAATGGTGTCTTCTTCACAGGGCAGATAGGAGGATCTACCAAAATAATATAAGTGAAAGTCATTCTATAGATTGGAAAGGGTGGGGTATTGTGATTGTTGTTGGATGGGAAGGAACGGGAGAAACTGTTCTGCTGAGAGGCCCCCTACCCTCAACCACAGCCCATCTGTGAGGCTCCAAGGAAGAAGATTTCTATAGAGTGGGCCGCAGTGAGCGGCCTCAGGAAACAGAGCACCCTTACTTTAATTGTCCTCAATATTGACAGCAAATGTGCTTTGCTTGAGGAAAAAGGAACACTTCTGGAAATGAGGGTTTGTGAAGATATTTTTTGCTTTCAGAATCTTTTACTTATTTATTCCAAGTGTGTCCTCAGAGATGGAGCAAAAAAGAAAACAACCACAACCACAAGCCCATCATACTGAAAAGCCAGTTCTTAATTTTTGTAGCTAAAAAAGCATCCTTTCAGTCTATAACCACAAAGCGCTTGCTGCAGACTTCTGGAACTGGGCATAATGACGGTCTGCATTATGTGATAAAGGAGGCTGTTAATCTCTGTGGCCCAGAAGCCCAATCTCCAGCCTCTCTGATTACCCAGGTTGCCTAGCAACACCACCAAATGCCCCCCCACCGGACCCAGCTGGGCAGCAATTGGCCTCACCCAGCACAGCCTGCCGCCCAGCTCCGTGGGGCTCCTCGGCCACATCAAGGCCGGACTTGGCCCTGCAGGGGCCCGCCTGGTACTGGTGAATGGGTGGGGCCAGCTCTTTAAAAAAAAAGCCTTCAGATATTCAGCACTGACTTGTTTGGATGCAGCTAGGAAAGCAGCGCAAGCTAATGACGAAAAGTTTCTTCAAGGAGTTGTCCCCAGGGTGTTGGCTTTGTGAGTGTCCTCCTGGGTAAGGAGCAGAAGGGAAGGTGAACCTGAGGGTTCTCTGGGTTCTCAGAGAGGCAAGTCCTTTCCTGTCCGGGACACTTGCCTCCATCTGGACTCCCTGCGGGAGCGATGGAGATGGTGGGAATTCCCAGCTTTATCCTCCCCCAGGGGTAACGAACTGCCAATTCTTCTACAGCTTCCGTTTAGGAATTTCCAGGGTTTGGGTCTGCTCTGGGCAGCTGGAGGAAGAAGAGGGAAATAGAGGGGGTGGAAAGGGTGGATGAAGATAACCAAAAAGAAGACAAACGTTTCTATAATATTGGTGCTTAAAAATCACAGGGGTAGCGGGACACACTGGGGTTTTGGTGTCAGGTACCTTGGATTTTTCTCCCAGCCCTCTCCTCACCAGCCATAGGACTTTGAGCAAGTTACTCTGGGAGCCTGAGTTTTTTTGTCCATAAAATGGGGATGTTATTAGCCTGTCTTGGAAAGTTGTTATGAAAATTAACAAAGAGAATGCTCGTGGAGTGCTTAGCATGGAAGCTGGAGCACAGTAAGTGTCCTTATTATGATAGATCTTATTTTACTTGATTCTATCTTTTTTTTTTTTTTTTTGGTGGTAAGCACAGTTAATTCTACTTCATGCAGACACTCATGCTCATGGAGCTTAAAAAGAATACTTTGAGCCACATGTTATCTGTCCTGTTTTCACCCTTCCCTGAAAGATGCTTGGCTGAGTAGGTTGAGGTCCAAGGGTCCAGAATCCACCGTCCTGGCTTGGCATCTGTAGCTCAGTGGTTAGAGAGCCAGCCACTTACACCAGGGCTGGCGGATTCAAACCTGACCTGGGCCTGCTAAACAACAATGATGACAACTAAAACAAAAAAATGGCCGGGCACTGTGGCAGGCGCCTGTAGTCCCAGCTACTTTTGAGGCTGAGGCAAGAGAATTGCTCAAGCCCAAGAGTTTGAGGTTGCTGTGGGCTGTGATGCATGGCATTCTACTGAGGGTAACAGAGTAAGACTCTGTCTCAAAACAAACAAGCAAACAAAATACTCTGTCCTGAGGCAAGGAACCAGTCTTGGCCCAGGTAGGTGGGAGGTGTGGGCCCATTTAATTCTTTTTTTTTTGAGGCAGAGTCTCACTTTGTCTCCCTGGGTAGAGTGCTGTGGCATCATAGCTCACAGCAACCTCAAACTCTTGGGCTTATGCCATCCTCTTGCCTCAGCCTCCAGAGTAGCTGGGACTACTACTTTGCGCCTGCCACAAAGCCTGGCTATGGGTTTTTTTTTTTTTTTTTGAGATGGGGTCTTGCTCTTGCTAAGGCTGGTCTCGAACTCCTGAGTGCAAGCAATCCACTCACCTGGGCCTCCCAAGGGCTGGGATTACAGGCCTGAGCCACTGTGCCCAGGCCCCATTTAATTCTTTCTTTTTTTTTTTTTTTTTTAGAAAATTTTTTTTAATTTTTATTTTTTATTCTTTTTTCTTTCTTTTGCTGTTTTTGGCCAGGGCTGGGTTAGAACGCACCACCTCCAGCATATGGGGCTGGTGCCTTTGAGTCACAGGTGCCGCCCACCCCCATTTAATTCTTAAAACAATTCTGTAAGATACGCAGGTAGTAGTGAGCTCTATTTGACAACTGAGGAAACTGAGGCCCAGTGAAACTAAATGTGGATGCTGGTTTTAAACTCGAGTCTTCATAGTGCCAAACACAATGAATGGTACTCCTTGCAGGCAGGTGACAAGCCTTTTCTTGGTTGAATTACAACATGGTGGCTCCACAGGTCTCTTCTGACAAATCACTGATGGTGGAATGATAACTGGCAGGGTGCAAATGTGCAGAGGAAAAGGTTGGTAGGAGGCGCTTTTCCTTCTCTTTTTAATTTTGGTGAACAGTTCTACCCTGTGCCCTGAGCAGAGTGCGATGGCATCGTAGCTCACTGCAGCCTCAGACTCAGGCTGTGGGCATCCAGCTGCCTTAGCCTCCAATGCTGCTGGGATTACAGGCGCTTGTTGAGGTGCCCGGCTGGGTTTCTCACTTTTTTAGGAGTCTGGGTCTCACTCTCACTCTTGCTCAGATAAGCCTTGAACTCCCCAGCTCAAGCAATTCTCCCACCTCAGCCTCCCACAGTGCTGGGGTTATAGGCGTGAGCCTCCGCACCTGGCAGGAGGTGCTTTTCAACATAAAGTGAGGGGAAGACTTAGTCTATGTGGTGTGGTGAGAATTCTTCTCTCCCTCCCTCCCTCTCTTCCTTCCTTCATCTTTTAAAATAACTTTATTTTGGAATAATTTTAGATGTATAGAAAAGCTGCACAGCTAGAGCAGAGGGTTTCCATACATCCTTTACTCAGATACAAGGTTTTTTTTTTTTTTGGAACATTCCTACATGCCAGAACAGTTCTGGGCATATAGAATATAGCAGTGGAACAGTCTCTGCCCTCCATGGGCGGTCACAGAGCACATGAACTGGACTGAAGCTTGGAGATCCTTAGATTGTGCTTCTCAGAGGTGCTGCTGCCTCTCCGCCATCTGGTCTCCTTGTCAGAGAGCTACTAACCCTGCTCAATAGGATCTTAGGGAGCAGAGCCGGGAATCTGTATGAATACCAATGTTGAGAAACAGATGCCTTGGGGATGCTACGGCATAGCCGTTAGGACAATCCCTGGTAAGGTGAAGACACTCACTGTCAGGTGAGAGAACTGTGGCTCAGAGCTGGGAAGGGACCTGCCCCTGCCTGTCACACAGCCAGGAAGTGGCAGTCCAGACCAGCAGACAGATCCTCGATTCTGGGCCCCGTCACTGTGTCTCCCAAACACACCATGAGAAATTAGTTTTTTGTTTTTTGTTTTTTGTTTTTTTTTTACCTTATCACCCTCAGTAGAGCCTCTTGGGCTCAAGCGATTCTCTTGTCTCAGCCTCCCAAGTAGCTGGGACTATAGGCGCCTGCCACAACGCCCAGCTATTTTTAGACACAGGGTTTTGCTTTAGCTCAGGCTGGTCTCGAACCTATGAGCCTCAGCCTCCCAGAGTGCTGGGATTACAGGTGTGAGCCACCACACCCAGCCTTGAGAAATAAATTTAACTTGCGACAGAAAGACTCCAGAGAAAATTTAGAAGCATTTCTTGGCTTTTTTAGGTGTATCAGTCAGGTTCCTGGTCACAGAGTATGGAAACTGATTCTGGCTTATTCAATCGGGCAGTGAATTTCACTGAAAGTACTTTGGGTAGGTTACAGAATCACTGGGTACCACAGGAATAAAGCTTGGGAAATAAGCAGAAACCAAGGGAGACCAGGCATGTAGAGCCATACCAAGATCTGTCACAGGACCAGGTAGGGGAGGGCAGCCCCAACAGGCCTCCTTGTGCTCGGGGCTACGGCCTTTGTCACAGATACAGCTGGCGTCAGCCGCTGGATGCCACACTGACCCCAGTGGCAAGGCTGCCTGGACACCAGATACTGCTGCCAACACTGCAACCACGCCAAAGAATGTTCCCCATCCCCAGCTGTGTCCTCAAAAACCCTAAGCAAATGCAGCTGATTGGTTAAGCAAAGGTCACGTCCCTGAGCCCTAGCTGCCTAGAGACCTGGAAATGGGAGTTTGGGGCATTTTTAGCATCTGGAGTGGGAAATGTTCCCTGTTGTCTGCCAAGAGGAGATGAGGAATTCCCCAAGAAAACTGACAAATGATCACAACACAAGTGTCAAAAGAATACACCAGAAGTCATTGACATTTGCAGATTCCACACTTACAATTTTGATATTTTATTAGCTACCCTCAAAGGGCCATTGTGAAGGAATGAGAATTCAGTGATTGGGTTGCCTGTCAGGGAGCCAGGGCTCTACCTGGACATCTCATGTGAGTTTATTACTCTCGACTAGTTCTAGCCTTTATGTAATTTGCAAGCAACGATTGAAATCTTTGTTTTGGCTTGGTGCCTGTAGCTCAGCAGATAGGGCACCAGCCACATACACTGGAGCGGGTGTGTTTGAATCCAGCCTGGGCCTGCCAAATAACAATGCCAACTACAACCAAAAAATAGCCGGGCGTTGTGGTGGGCACCTGTAGTCCCAGCTACTTGGGAGGCTGAGGCAAGAGAATTGCTTAAGTCCAAGAATTGGAGGTTGCTGTGAGCTGTGATGGCAACAGCTTGAGACTCTGTCTCAAAAAAACAAAAAAACAAAACTTTGTTTCTTATTTGAGGAGTAGAAAAGACCCTTAAAATAAAAGGGCGATGGTGCTGGTGATAGAAAAGGAAGAGGCCTGGAAAAGTGACTCTTTGTGGGTGTGTGTGTGTGCCAGAAATAGGAACTTTGATAAATTGGCATGGAATGTCAAGTTCAGGGCTATCTAAGACCTCTGATATCAATAGAGTTACAATGTGTGTCACATAGACACAAGGAAAAGAGCTTTGGGAAGTTGTTTTAGTGAGAGTCAGCCAGTACAGAGGCTACTACTCTTCAAGAGAGATTAAATGTTACTAAAAGATAAATAGAGACACAATTAACCAACTAAGTTTTCTTTTTCTTTCCTTCTTTGGGACATCAGGTGCAAATTATTGACTATGGTTAATCTCAAATAACTAATGTTATAAGTAACTATATTTCTGGATTAATCATTTAAGGACTGAAGTGGAATCCTTTAGAATCTTCTGGCTACAGTTTACAACGTAATTTTAGGAGACATGATGTGGCATATAGTGGATTGGGGCATCTGAAAAGCCTTTGGAAAAAAACCTTGCCAATGTGAAAGGTCCTTGCCCATGTAAATCTCTTCTACAGATTTTTTTTTTTTTTTAAGTAATCAACCGTTCTGGGTGAATGAGCACAGTCCTGCCCTTGCCAATCTTTGGCTAACACACTGGCTGTGTGATTCATCACACAGGCAATGCTTCTACCAGGCAAGGCGAAGAAGCAGGGCAGTTCTTTCTGTTATCCTCCTCTCAAGAATGCTTGCCAAATGTGAAGGGAAGCTTTTGGTGTGCAGGAGGGACAACTCCATTTTTAACCAGCCTTCTGATGGTCTTCCTCAGTTGGGAAGACCAGGGAACTACTGCGGGATGAGAATGTTTCCCAGCAGCACCACTCAGTTTTGATCTGTGTACGTTGTGGCCTTTCAACAGAGTTGGCAGCAACTTGCTGCAGATAAGAGATAGGCTTGGGCTGGGTGCGGTGGCTCATGCCTGTAATCCCAGCACTCTGGGAGGCCGAGGCGGGTGGATCACTTGAGCTCACAACTTTGAGACCACCCTGAGCAAAAGCAAGACCCTATTTCTGCTTAAAATAGGAAGAAAGAAAGAAAAAACCCGAGGCAAGAGGATCGCTTGATCCCAAGAGTTCGAGGTTGCTGTGAACTATAACACCCCAGCTCTATACCCAGGGTGACAGCTTGAGACTCTGTCTCAAAACAAGAAAAAGAAAAAAAAAAGAGGTAGGATTGCTCAGTAACAGCAAGGTCAGTGTAGTAAAAATCCACTCTATGAGTGTAAGCAAGAGTGATCAAGTAAATAATTAGTATCTGTGGATGCTTTTATATCTCTGTGAGACTATAGTGTGTTGTAATCATTGCCAATTGTTTCATTTTGAAACTTGCTCTATTCAATTGGGTCTCTAAAAATTTGTTTTGTTTTGTTTTGTTTTGTTTTTTTGAGATAGAGTCTCACTATGTTGCCCTGGGTAGAGTGAGTCACAGCTTACAGCAATCTCAAACTCTTGGGCTTAAGCGATTCTCTTGTCTCAGCCTCCAGAGTAGCTTGGGACTGCAGGTGCCTGCCACAATGCCTGGCTGGTTTATGGTTATAGTCGTCTTTGTTGTTTGGCAGACCCAGGCTGGATTCGAACGTGTCAGCTCCAGTGTATGTGGTTGATGCCCTAGCCACTGAGCTACAGGCACTGAGACCCCCCCACCCCCCACCCCTGCCACTGCCTTTTTTTTTTTTTTTTGAGTCAGAGTCTTACTCTGTTGCCCAGGCTAGAGTGCTGTGGTGTCAGCCTAGCTCACAGCAACCTCAGACTTTTGGGCTCAACGATCCTCTTGCCTCAGCCTCCCTAGCAACTGGGACTACAGGCACCTACCACAATGCTCAGCTAGTTTTTCTTGAACTCTTGAGCTCAGGCAATCCACCTGCCTCACTCTTCCAGAGTGCTAGGAGTATAGGTATGAGCCACCGCACCTGGCCACAAAAACTCTAAAGTTTACTTCCAGGCATTATATCCCAATACTGAACTACAGAGCCCACAGAGTTTTTATATAAGCCACACCTAGGCAAGGGCAAAAGTAATGACAATATAACCTCAGATTAAACTTGCTTTGTGAAGCCCTAGGAAGGGAAGCCTTGACCTAGGAGCAGAAGTGTTGGTGAAGAGAGTTCAGCACAGTGTAAAGAACTACCTAAGAATGTGAACTGTCAGAAAATACAAGAATCCCACTGGAGTACAGTAGGTTGTTTATAATTTTTCACTGCTGTGAAAATAGTTCCACACGAACATCTTTGTAATGTAGCCTTGTGTGTTTGCTCAATACATTTGTAGGATAGGTTTCTAGAGGTGGGATGATTCTATTGAAAGGTATGTGCTATTTGTATTTTATAGACACTGCCCAATTGCCTTCTAAAAGACTGCCTCAGGCTTGGCGCCCGTAGCACAGATTTTACAATGCCAGCCATATACACTGAGGCTGGCGGGTTTGAACCCTGCCTGGGCCAGCTAAACAACAATGACAACTGCAACAAAGAAAATAGCCAGGCACTGTGGTGGGTGCCTGTAGTCCCAGCTACTTGGGGGGCTGAGGCAAGAGAATCACTTTAGCCCAAGAGTTTGAGGTTGCTGTGAGCTGTGATGCTATGGCATTCTACCCAGGGCGATTTAGTGAGACTCTGTCTCAAAAAAAAAAAGAAAAAAAAAGGTTGCATCTGTTCACACCTGATACAGGGCACTCATTTCCACACAGCCTGCTAAGTACGGGATATTGTAAGTCATTATCCCTGTTGCTAATCTGATCAGTAACATCCAAGGTGGTAAACTGCACTCAGAAATTCGGGAGTGGCACAGAAGCTAAACTGGAGAGACTGGAAGGAGGTCTGTGGGCAGCCCTGTCCCAGGTGCTTCAGATGAGATGAGTCAGAGCTAGCCCCCTGTCCTCAGGGATCAGGGCAAACAGGTGCAGGAGTCGGAGTGTGCTGGACTGAGAAGAGAGGTCACAACAAAGTGCTGCACGTCACTGCCCATTTGCTCATCTGCTAGAGTCTAAAGTGGCTGGAGCTACCTGCCCACTGCATGTGCCCAGACGGAAAGCAGACACGCGACCTTCAGAAGGGAAGGAGAGTGTTTTGTGGACCATTTTGGGTTTTTTGTATGTGTGGCAGTTTTAAGTTAATAATTTTTAAAATGAGTACTTCTTTCTTTTTTTTTTTAGACAGGGTCTTGCTCTGTTGCCTGGGCAACAGTCCTCATTGTCCACTGCAGCCTTGACCTGTGGGCTCAAGTGGTATCCCTGCCTTAGCCTTCTGAGTAGCTGGGACTACAGGAGTCATCATGCCTGCTAAATTTTTATTTATTTATTTATTTTTATTATTTTATTTGTTTGAGACAGAGTCTCATTCAGTTGGCTGGGGTTGAGTGCTATGGCGTCACAGCTCACAGAAACTTTAGACTCTTGGGTTCAAGTGATCCTCTTGTCTCAGCCTCCTGAGTAGCTGGGACGATAGATATGTACCATTACACTTGGCTAATTTTTCTATTTTTAGTAAAAAAAATCTTGCTCTTGCTGAGGCTAGTCTCAAACTCCTGAGCTCAAGTAATCTACTCACGTTGGCCTCCCAGAGTGCCAGGATTACAGGTGTGAGCCACCACATCCAGCCATGAACTTACATTTTAAATGCTTTATTATTTGCAGTTTATAGCAGCTGATTTTAAATTCATACTGTAGTTTCATCAATTTTGAGAAAAAAATCAATATTTAAGAACAATGAATAAAATAGCTATGTCTATGAACTTAATGTCTGAACATGGGGGTTGAGGTTGACCATTGAATGGGGAGTAGAGATGCAGGAGAGGGAAGAAGGCTTTATTTTCAGAATAGTTGATGGGGAAAAGAAAAAAAAATAAAGGGAGAAGTCTCTTCTTCAGCTTACTGAATATAACCTATTGCAATGTGAAAACTTGTGCAGTGAGTTTCATTTGAAAATAAATTGAATGTGGGCAGTGCCTGTGGCTCAGTGGGTAGGGTGCCGGCCCCATTTATCGAAGGTGGCAGGTTTGAATCCGGCCCCGGCCAAACTGCAACAAAAATACAGCTGGGCGTTGTGGCGGGTGCCTGTAGTCCCAGCTACTTGGGAGGCTGAGACAAGAGAATCGCTTAAGCCCAGGAGTTGGAGGTTGCTATGGGCTGTGAGGCCACAGCACTCTACCGAGGGTGATAAAGTGAGACTCTGTCTCTTAAAAAAAAAACCCCAAACAAAAAGAGAATCATAATTCTTTGTAAGCAACATTTTAATACCAAAGGGGAACAGAACCTAAAAGTCAATTTTTTAAACATCTATGTTTTGTTTTCAAATTAATAATTTTTGTATGTAAGAAATATTTTCATGTGTAAGAAGTTAGATCTATATATATATATGTACACATACAAATGTGGAATTATGCAAAGAAAGAAAAAGATTTCTCTTCAAAGATACAGACTATAGTTAAATACTACAGAAGCAGAGAGCCCCTGCCTATAAGATACTGTTTCAACTATTTCAACTATTTTCAACTATTTCTTTAAAAAGAAAATCTGAGTATACATTTAAATTCTAACCCATAACTTATCAGAGTCAGCTCAAAATATAGTAGTGTTCTCTTGTGGTTTTAGGTCTGGATCTTGCTATATAAATTAGACATAAAATGATATGATATAAAATGCTTTTAACTGGAAAATATCTCCTTAAATTGACAATTGAGGTCCTTTTTTCCCAAGCTGAACAGAAACCCATCTTGTCTGGGTCTGTAGTAGTCCCATCTACTTATACAAACAAAAGCTTGCTGGAAGATCAAGTTTTATATGCATTTTATTTTATCATTAAAGAATAAAACGCTTCCGTTTTAACTTATAATTTAATTTTATAAAGAGTGTACTATGTGCCTCTGTGCTCCTTCTAAGACAATTGATCAACTTTAGTCAATAAAAATTATTTTTAATAATTAAAAAAAATAAATTGAATTTGATCTGATTCCTAGTAACTTGCAGTGTGAAAGTAGGCCTAGACTCAGCTCTATCCCTCCCATCTACTCATCCATCCAGCTATGATGGACACATCATAGCCCCTAATAATAATTATGGAGCATTTACTGTGTGCCATGTAGTCTTGGAAGTGCTTTACATACATTATCTCATATACTCTTCCCAGCAGTGCTGTGGGGTGAGTGGTATTATTATCCTTTCCTTAAAATGGAATCTGAGGGTTTCTCAGTGAGTTAAGCATAGAATTCCATATGCCCCCAAAGAATAGAAAATAGGTGTTCAAACAAAAACTTGTATGGGGATATTTACAGAAACTCATTCACAATAGACATAAGGGAGAAACAACCCAAATGTCCATTGTATCTACGCCACTCAGTATTATTGGAATATCTATGCAAGTCAATATTATTCAGCCATAATAAGGAAAGAAATTCTCACCCTTGTCACAACATAGATAAAACTTGAATGAAAGAAGCCAGCCACAAAAGGCCACACATTGTACGGAACATACATACATATTATATCACTCCATTTATGTGAATATCCAGAACAGGTAAATCCATAGAGACAGAAAGGAGATCGGCAGTTTGCCAGGGGCTGGGGTGAGCTGCGTGGCAGGGAGGGAACAGAGATAACTGCTTAATGGGTTTGCGGTTTTTGTTTGTGGTGAAGAAAACAGTTTTGGAACTAGATAATGGTGATGGTTGCACAATATTGTAAATTTACTCAGTGCCACTGAATGGTACAGTTTAAATGGTTAAAATGGTAAATTTCACATTAATGTTCACCGCAATTTAGGGAATATGTAATTTGAGGCTTGGAGAATTTAAATAACTTACCAAGGCTACCTTACAGCTGATATGAGGTAGAGCTATTTTTTCTTTTTTCAGACAGAGTCTCACTCTGTCCCCATGGGTAGAGTACCCTGGTAACCTCAAACTCTTGGGTTTGAGAAATCCTCTTCCCTCAGCCTCCCAATTAGCTGGGACTAAAGAGGAGTACTATTATGCTTGCCTAGTTTTTCTATTTTCAGTAGAGACAGGATCTTGCCCTTACTCAGGCTGGTCTCCAACTCCTGAGCTCAGGCAATCCACCTACCTTGGCCTCCCAGAGTGCTAGGATTACAGGTGTGAGCCACCACACCTGGCCTAGAGCTGTGTTTTATCCAAGTCATCTGGCTCCACGGTTCATGCTTCTTTTTTTTTTTTTTTTTGAGACGGAGCCTCAAGCTATCCCCCTGGGTAGAGTGCCATGGCATCACAACTCATAGCAACCTCCAACTCCTGGGCTAGACGAGTCTCCTGCCTTCGCCTCCCAAGTAGCTGGGACCACAGGTGCCCGCCACAACGCCTGGCCATTTTTTTGGTTGCAGCCATCATCGTTGTTTGGCAGGCCCGGGCTGGGGATTCGAACCCGCCACCTTAGGTGTATGTGGCTGGCGCCTTAGCCGATTGAGCCACAGGCGCCGAGCCGGTTCATGCTTCTTAAAACAACTACAGTGAGAACTTTATTTTGGACCACTTAGGAGCTTTTTTTTTTTTTTTTTTTTTTTTTTACAAATTAGAACATTTGTTGCCCCTGGTAGAGTGCTGTAGCATCACAGCTCACAGCAACCTCAAACAGGTGCCCGCCACAATACCAGGCTATTTTTTCTATTTTAGTAGAGACAGGGGTCTCACTTTTGCTCAAGCTGGTCTTGAACTCGTGAGCTCAAGCAATCCACCTGTCTCGGCCTCCCAGAGTGTTAGGATTACAGGTGTGAGCCACAGCGCCCTGCTTCAGTTACCTTCTATTAACACACAGGAAAGGCCTGGGAAACCAACAGTTGTGCCAGTTGGGCCAGGAAATACCATGGCCTGGAGACCATAGGGTCACCTGTCCACTGGCATTCATGTCCCTCTCAGGTGGAGGGAGGACTCAGGACAATGGCTGCTGCTCGTGATCTGGAGATGGAGGGTATGAATCTGAATATGGGGAGAGAGAGGAAAGAAGAGGAGGAAACGAGAGAGGACTGGAGAAGTAAAGATTCTGCCAAGAATAAAAAGGTCCACAGGATTGTCTCCAAATGGATGCTGCCCGAGGAGTCCCGCATAACATACTTGGAGAGAGCTAACTGCTGCCCCCCACCCGTGTTCATCATCTCCATCAGCCTGGCTGAAGTGAGTACAGTTAGTGGTGGGCACTGGTGAGTGTGGTACTGGGGGGTTGCAAATAAACTAGGGGTTAGATCTAGGGAGAGAAGAGACTGGGAACACGTAAGAAGCGAGCGTGGTGGGGACGGGGCAGGCCATATACCGACGACGTCTACCTCAGCCTTCTCCAGAGCCGCCTCCACAGGCTGTTCTTGTGCCCCTGGTCACTCTCAACCAAGGGTTGAGTTTCATTTATCAGACAAACCCCCCTGCCCAACAGTGGCTGTGGTTTTAGTGGCTTCCTTTCATTTTAGCTGGTGGGATCTTTTAAAAGCCAAATAATCTTGGGGTTACAAATGGGCTTTATCTCAGGAACCAACTTAGGATGGTTGGGAAGGTCTGCCTAGGGCCGTGTGTTAGCAGAGTTAAAGGCGGCCTCTGACTGTCAGTGTGAAAGAAAGGGGATCCTCCAACCGTGTGTGCTTTGGGCAGCACGTGGTGTCTTTTCAGACTCTGATCCAGTCAGCCTTCCAGAAGGGAACGCAGGGCTCTAAGAGGGGAGGTGACTTGCCCAAGGTCACATCTTAGTGACTGGGCCAGGATGGGGTTCCTCCTAAGCTTTATGACACTCAGACTTTTTTTCCATATTGGGTGTCTCACGAGGGGACTGGCAGAGCATGGCTGCCTGTGTGGTGTGATGCTGGGGCATGGGGAGGTCCCTAATTAATCTTCTTAATTTCCATTCATCCCTCGGCCTCCTTATCAGGAATTGTATTAGTTGGGTTTCTCCAGAGAAAGAGCATCTTTCTCTGTGTGGGCCTGTGTGGGGGGTTGGGGGAGAAATAGAGATATTAAGGTTTATTTTATATTAAGATACTGAGGAATTGGTTCAAACAATTATGGAGGCTTGGCAAGTCCAAAACCTGTAGGGCAGCAGGCTGGAGGCCCAGGGAAGAGTTGCAGTTTGAGCCCGAAGGCATTCTGCTGGCAGAATTCCCTTTTCCTAATGGAGGACGGTCTTTTTTCGAGTAAGGCCTTCAACTGATTAGATGAGGCTCACCCACATTACGGAGAGAAATCTGGTTTACTTACGTCTACTGATTTAAATACCAATCTCATCTAAAAATACCCTCACAGGAACATCTAGAATAATGTTGAACAAATTCCTGGGTACCACAGTTGCCACATGACATGAAATTAACTTGTCACAGGACCAAGCCTCTTAGGACTCAGATAAGAGGTATAAGCATACCAGGAGATACTTTTGTCAAGGCCTTTTTGATAGAAAAAACATAGTTTTTTTTTTTTTTGAGACGGAGTCTCACTATGTTGCCTTCAGTAGAGTGTCATGGCGTCACAGCCCACAGCAACCTCCAACTCTTAGGCTTAAGTGATTCTCTGCCTCAGCCTCCCAAGTAGGTGGGACTATAGGTGCTCACCACAATGCCCGGCTGTTTTTTTTTTGTTTGTTTGTAGTTGTCACTGTTGTTTAGCAGGCCTGGGCCAGGTTCAAACCGGTCAGCCTTGGTGTACGTGGCCGGCACCTTAAATACTGAGCTACAGGCACTGAGCTCAGAGTCTCACTCTATTGCCTTGGGTAGAGTGCTGTGGCATCATCATCGCTCACAGCAACCTCAAACTCCTGGACTCAAGTGATCCTCTTGCCTCAGGCTCCTGAGTAGCTGGGACTACAGGTGCTCACAATGATGCCCAGTTAGTTTTTCTATTTTCAGTAGAGACAAGGGCTTACTCTTGCTCAGGCTGGTCTTGAACTCCTGAACTCAAACAATCCACCCTCCTTGGCCTCCTAGAGTGTTAGGATTACAGGAGTGAGCAACCATGCCCAGCCAGAAACGTAGTTCTAAATTTTCTCAAGGGATTTTATCGTAAGATCATCTGCAAACTGGGAAGTCATCAGGATCTGGATTATTCCTGCTTCTCTCTTATACCCTTTTAGCCTGTGGGTGGACTGGTGTGCCCTTGTTCCAACCAACTCGGTGTGTGTGTGGACTGGAGAAGGATGGGATAAGGTCACATGGCACAAACCATGACTGCCCAGACAATGGGGGCTATGGAGAGGACAGTTCCGAAGAAGGGTTATGGAGCGGGTGCTGAGATACCTGCCTCTCACAGAAAGACTGATTTACTTATTATATTTTTCTTAAATGAACTTTGTATTTAGGAATAATTTTAGCATTATAGAAAAGTTGCAGAGATAGCACAGAGAATTCTTGTATATCCCTCCTTCGCCCAATTTCCCCTATTGTTGGTACTGAACATTCCCATAATTATTTGTCAAAAACAGGAAACCCGTGTTGGCATATTACTACTAATTAAACTCCAGACTTTATTTGGAGTTTACCAGTTTCTCCATTAGTGTCTTTTCTCAGTTTCTTTTTTCTTTCCTTTCCTTTCCTTGAGACAGAATCTTAGTTTGTTGCCCTTGGTAGAGTGCTGTGGTATCATATCTCACAGCAACCTCTAACTCTTGATTCTCTTCCCTCGATCTCCCAAGTAGCTGGGACTACAGGGGCCGGCTACAATGCCCGGCTATTTTTTTTTAGAAATGAGGTCTCAGTCTGGCTCAGGTTGGTCTTGAACCTAGCTCAGGCAATCTACTGGCCTCGGCCTCCCAGAGTGCTAGGATTATAGGCGTGGGCCACCTCCCCGGCCCTTTTTCAGTTTCTCTGGTACCCTCCAATCCAGGGTATTCCACTGCACTTGGCCTTAGTAGCTGTCATGTCTCCCGGGCTCCTGTGATCTGTGACAGTTTCTCAGTTTTTCTTTTTCATGACTTTGATAGTCTTGAGGAAGACTAACCAGACATCCCATAGACTGTCCCCTGGTCTGGGGTTTGTCTGATTTTTTTTTTTTTTTCATGACTAGCCCGGTGTCATGGGTTTGGGGGAAGAATCCCACAGAGGTGAAGGGCCCTTCCTGTCACATGACATCAGGGAGGAGAGGACATGGCATGACATCGCTGGGACACTGCTCTTCATTGCTTGGTTAAGGCAGTGTTTGCAGGTCTCTTCCATTGTTAAGTTACTACTTTTTCCTTTCCCTACCCTATTCTTTGGAAGCCAGCATTGACTTACTTTCAGATTAAGTCAGAAATGAAAGATCAAATGGTGGGGTGGGCAGATGAGGGCAGTGGGTATTTAACAGGGGGAGGGTGATAGAGAATGTCATGCCAGAGAGGGGAGTGTCTAAGACCAGGGGAAGGGGAGTTCAGGGAGAATCTTCTCTACAATGTGGCTTAGTGCTGCTCCTAACCATCTGGGGAAGTAGGATGTGACCACAGTGGCGGGGGCAGGGGGAAGGGACCACAGTGGGGGAAGTGACTACAGGAGGGAAGGAATTTAATTCCTGTCATCTTCTGAGCCTGTGCTATGTTGTGAGCCACTTGAGAGTGTAACCATTTGGAACAAAGCCACTGCCCATGGGCTAGAGTGGGGCCACTCTCTGGAGAAGGTATTGTTAACACTCATGTCCACTCCTCCCTGCCAGCTGGCAGTGTTTATCTATTATGCTGTGTGGAAGCCTCAGAAGCAGTGGATCACCTTGGACACTGGCATCCTGGACAGTCCCTTTATCTACTGTCCTGACAAGAGGGAGGAAGTCTGGAGGTTTATCTCGTACATGCTGGTACATGCCGGGTAAGGAATGACACTTGAGTCACCCATGTCAGAGGTGATGATAAGTCACTGTAAGCTTTAACTTGTTTGGTGCTTTGTTATTGCTCGGGCACTTTCATGTCCATCAATGTTTGAGCATCATGGCAACCTTATGAGGCTGGTAATACTCCTGCTGTGTTAGTGACACTTCCTCCTGCCTTAGCTTAGTCACAAAGCTAAGTTGCAGAGCTAGGACCTCAACCCACCGGTGCTAACTCTAAGGCCAGTGTACTTTCCCTTGCATTGTACACATAACTGCCTAATATTTGGTATTTATATAGATATATTAATGAGAAGAGACCCAGCCACCACCGAACTGAAAGCATGTTTCCCTAGTTATCTGATGTTGTTCAATGTTCCCTTTGGGTTATGAAACAGTAGAGCTGAATCAGCAGTCCCCTCCCCCCAGTCACACAGTTTAATTAATTCATGAACATATTAATGAGTAGGTAATACTGTTATCCATCTGGAATAATACTGGCAATAGAGATAGTTTTGCTCATAGTTTTGAAAATGCTGATAGCCTTTCTTTTTCTTTCTCTCTTTCTTTCTTTTAGACAGTCTCTCGGACTAGAGACTAGAGTGTAGTGGCATCATCATAGCTCATAAAGTTGCAAACTTCAACTCCTGGCTCAAGTGAGTCTCTTGCCTCGACCTCCCAAGTAGCTGGGACTACAAGTGCAAGCTACGACACCTGATTAATTATTCTATTTTTTGTACAGACAAGGTCTTGCTCTTGCTCAGGCTCATCTCAAATTCCTGACCTCAAATGATCGTCCCACTACCCAAACCCCCAAGAATCATCCTGTACAATCCTATGACATCACTGGGACCTTCCTCTTCAGCCCTTGGTTAAGGCAGTGTTTACCACTCTGGGGAGGCCAAGAATTACAAGCTTGAGCCACTTCCCAGCCTAAATGCTGATGGCCTTTCAGGACCTCACTGAGCATCTGTGACCCACAATGCCCACTGCAGGTAGTGAGAAGCTCATTGCTGGCCCCACCTCTCTGGTGGGCACTTGTGGTTTCAGCTGAGGCCGCCGTTGTCTGCATAATCTACTCAGTTGTAGACTTGAAAGGATGACTCTTTTGGCCATTGGCTAAATAGGCATTCCTGGTGGGACACAGCTCAGAGACTTGATAAGTCAGGGACAAAATTGCCAGCTGCTCAGTTTCTATAGAGACTTCCACGCTTTGGTTTTCCATTTAACAGGTATGCTCTGAGCAAACATGGCTCCTGCATATAAGGACTTTAAAATTATAAGGAGGAATAGTCAGTAAAATACTAAGGTCCAGCAGTATAGTATTATAACATGCAGTAGTTACTTAACCTTTTGTGCTTGAGCCTCCTCCTCTATAAAATGGAGTAGTAATACCCACCTCAAAAGGTTGTTGTGATTCAACGAGACTATAATTTTCATAATGCTTCACACGTGGTAAGGCCCTGAAAAAGAATTTGCAATTGGTGTGTGACATGCTGTAGGTGGGGTTATAGAAGTTAGGAATGCTCTTGGATACAAGTATCAAAAAAAAAAAAAATCTAAGAGGGGCTTAAATGAAGGTTATTTAAGAGGTTATTTTTTTCCCCTGTAGGAATCCGAGAGGGAGGGGGTTGGTTCATCTGATTCTGCAGAGATGCTTGTGGAGGTTAACGAAGCCAGGACTCTTGCTCCTGTGCTAGCATCTCTGCTATTCCCTTGACCTTTTCTCATGGTTGCAAGTTGGCTGCTGTAACTCTGCATTCAAAGCAAAAAGAAGGGAAAAAGGTGGTCCAGGGTATTGCTAAATCCACCTCTTTTGTCAAGATAGAAGCTCTCTTATAAGTCTTCTAAAAGTGCTCTTATTTGCATCTGACTGGCCAGAACCTTGTGCCATGGCTATCCCTGGCTCAGAGGGGTCAGGAAAGACAACATTAGTGCTTCCTGCCTCACTAGAGGAGGGAGACGAGGGATCAGGGAAACAGGTGCTGGACTAGAATAGTGACATAGACAGACGGAAAGAGCAGCGTGCAGAGGGAGTCATGGATGACTTAGGTTCAAGTTGGACTTTGAAGGGTGGATACAATTTGGATGGGAACAATTAGTATTTCTATTTGGAGTATATGACAGGATCTCATCTTCGTGGCACTTCTAGTCTTGCTGTTGACAGCAGAAAGGATTGCATAGGGGTTGGTCATATGGTCACCTAGTCCTCAAGGTGTTTTCAGAGGTCAGGATGGCTTTCTTTGACCTTCTTATTTAAATTCAGGAGAAGGTATTTTTAATTCCCTTTATGTGTGAGGTCTCCAAAACACTAGTATCACTGTTCTACTAGACTACTCTGCACTGAATTACATATTACTTCTCAGATGTCTTTGAAGCTGCCTTGGACAGTGATAGTCATGGCTGGGTATATATACCGCCTTAAAGGTAAGTAAGTCATCTGTTCTGCAGGGTATGCCCAGAGGGCCTCTTTGATGATCTGCTGGGTATTTGTTAAGCAAAAACACAATCCTTAAAACCAATATGAAAGCTGTCATGCTGTGGAAGATCCAACACCTGTTTTGTTTTTAAAGTTTCTCCTTCAATCTGAAATTTTCTGAAAAAAAAAAAAAAAGGTGGAGGGGCCGGCACCTGTGGCTCAAAGGAGTAGGGCTCCGGCCCCATATGCCAGAGGTGGCAGGTTCAAACCCAGCCCCGGCCAAAAACTGCCAAAAAAAAAAAAAAGGCATTATGCTATAATAGAAACTAAATTAAGGATTAGTGTAAAGTGAGCATTTTTCAAATTATGTTCAGAGATTCTGCAGAGATGCTTGTGGAGTTTGATAAGCAAGATAACACAAATTTCATTTAAAATTTAAAAGCTGCAATTAAAACACCTGTACTCAAGACCAATTTGTAGTACATGGGAGATACCAACTTTAACTGGTGTTAATATGTAAACTTTTTTTTTTTTTTTCTGAGACAGAGCCTCAAGCTGTCACCCTGGGTAGAGTGCTGTGGCAACACAGCTCACAGCAACCTCCAACTCCTGGGCTCAAGTGAGTCTCCTGCCTCCGCCTCCCAAGTAGCTGGGACCACAGGCACCCGCCACAACGCCTGGCTATATTTTGGTTGCAGCCATCATTGTCTGGCAGGCCCAGGCTGGATTTGAACCCGCTGGCTCAGGTGTATGTGGCTGGTGCCTTAGCTGCTTGAGCCACAGGCGCTGAGCCAATATGTAAACTTTTTAATGTAGAACTGGGAATTAAGTTTCTCTTGCTTTCTCTGTTTTATTAGAGAATATCCTAGGGCGCCGGCCCCATCTGCCGGAGGTGGAGGGTTCAAATCCAGCCCAGGCCAAATGCTGCAGAAAAAAAAAAAAAAAGATTATCTTGGCTTGGTGTCTGTAGGGTGCTGGTCACATACTCTGAGGCTGACAGGTTCGAACCCAGCCTGGGCCTGCCAAATGACAATGACAACTGCAACCAAAAAATAGCTGGGCGTTGTGGTGGGTGTTGAGGCTGAGGCAAGAGAATTACTTAAGCCCAAGAGTTGGAAGTTGCTGGGAGTTGTGATGCCATGGCACTCTACCCAGGGTGACATAGTGAGTGAGACTGTCAAAAAAACATATACATATATCCTGAGATTGCAAGACAGGATGTTTAAAAATCTATTGAAATTTAAGTTCCTTTTTTTTTTTTTTTTGA
This sequence comes from Galagoides demidoff, assembly GCA_963574575.1. NCBI lineage: Eukaryota > Metazoa > Chordata > Mammalia > Primates > Galagidae > Galagoides > Galagoides demidoff. The sequence goes on along the minus strand of CAUYQV010016937.1, from coordinate 125 downwards.
GACAGAGCCTCAAGCTATCCCTCTGGGTAGAGTGCCATGGCATCACAGCTCATAGCAACCTCCAACTCCTGGGCTCAAGCGAGTCTCCTGCCTCCGCCTCCCAAGTAGCTGGGACCACAGGCACC
>CAUYQV010016934.1:0-25146 GCA_963574575.1 Galagoides demidoff | reverse complement strand
TTATGAAACTAATCTATAGCTCTCAAGCAAAAGATACAACTTAATTCTAGCCCAAAAATATGGGGAGGGGGTGGAGAAGGGGAGGGGAGAGGGGTGGATGGGTGGTGGGAGGGTGATGGGAAAGATCACCTATATATCTGTCTAACAAGGGTACAAGTGAACTTTTCTAGAACTAGAATGTAAATGTGTTGATACAGTGATTAACCAAATGACATGAAATTTATGTTAACCAGCCTGATGAAAGTGTTTCAAATTGTATATGAAACAGCACAGTGTACCCCATGTTTGCATCAATGTATACAGAGATCAATTATTAAAAAAAAAAAAAAAAAGAAAGAAAGAAAGTCAGAACGAGAAAAAAAAAAAAAGAACAACACTCAGGATAGCTATCTCCATGAACAGGTTTTTAATGCAAATGAGAGTGCCCTACTCTGGGGGAGGGGGAAATGCCATGCACACACACAAAAAGAACATTTATTATTAAGGAAGAAAAGCAAGTATCAGGATTTAAGGCAGAAAGGGATAGGCTAACTCCATTGTTTTGAATAAATGCAGTTAGTTTTATGACAAGGACAGCCCTTATATATAAAGCTCCTAACCACTGCCCCCTCCCAAGGAAAAAAAATAAGCCCCAGCCACCAGTCCTTTGGTTGTTCAGTGAGAAGCCTTAAACCACGAGAACTCCCTTTCTGGATTGCTTCCATCCATGCTTTGTCTCTGAAGTCAGGAAGTACCTCTCCAGTAAGGGATTGCCTTTTAAAGTACTTTTGTTATTGGACACTGCTCCTGGCTACCCAAAACCCATGAGTTCAACCCAAAGGCATCAAAGTGGTCTTCTTGCTCCCAGACACACTATTTCTAATTCAGCCTCTAAATTAAGAGGTCATAAGACCTTATGGAAAGGTTTGTCAACAATACTTTATGGAAGAGAAACCCGACAGACAAGATTATCATGAAAGTCTAAAAGGATTATGGTATTGGAGATAAAGCTGCTGTTACATTAAAGTGCTGAAAGCCATCAACCCCAAGACAAATTCCTGCTAGAGAAAACTGTGTCCAGATATTAGACGTGACTTCACAGATTAATGACGGAGCTAATCAAAGAAATCATAAAAGGGACTGTGGATATGACAAAAAAGGTGAGGCATGTAGGGTTCTAAGATACGGATCTCTAAATTAATACAGCACATGTTAATATACAATAAGTAAAACAAGCATAACTTACCATCTCTGAACTAGAACTGAAGTAACTATCTGTTGTCCTTGGAGAGTAACTGGTAGACTGACTACTTTGTGAAGAATAAAGACCTGAAAATAAAAGTTAAATTTATGAAAAGTGATATTTATTAATACTCTACAAAATATATGCAGGCAGAAGATATCTGCTGGTGAAGTAAATTTATCTAGCATAACACACAGCACATTAAAATGGGCCAAAATTAGGTAAAATTGTGGATGCTTACATTTTTGACAGAGTATTGGGTTTATTCTACCCATAAAATATTTATAAAGGATAACTTAGGGGAAGAAAGAAAAACAGAGAAAAGCAGATTGATTTTCCAATATCTGAAACACTTCTTTATGAAAAAATAATTTAGAGTGTCAGCCTGCAGGAAGGAGGAATAAACCAAGTTTATTAAGTCCTAAGGCATCAGACATTTGCTAACCTAGTAAGCAAAACCTCACTACACAATCAAAACTATATGAAAAAAAATCCAAAGAATCCAAAATGATACCTGTTTGTTATATGTTAAAAATGTAATTTTGTGAATACAGGTAGAGTTTAAAACTGGGCCTGGGAAGTAGGTGGTGACTCCCTACATGCATAAACACTAAAGAGCAACAGGAGCTTCCACACGGCCTCCACCCTGGGTTAGCAAAGTGTTCCTGCTGTCAAGAAAAGCAAAGTTCACGGAATGTGAAACAACACACACCAAATCACTTGCCCTCCTATAACAATAACCCAGAAGCATGACCTCGTCACGCCTCAGGTCAGGACTGATGCTCTAGGTCACAGGGCCTATCTTCAATCAGCTAAGAGACAGAGAGAACTGAGCTGAACTCCAATAACTTTATTTCATGATTCTAACAGAAAATTCATACCCCCACAAAGCAGGTTCTCTCTGACAGAGGAATGCAGAGCACAGAAAAGTGAAGTTCTGATATTATTTCTAACAGACAACATAATCTAAGGGCATTCCTTTCTCATCTCCACACTCCATAAGGTTCATTTAGTCCTTAGGCACTGTAAACCTATAGTCATCAGTAGGGAAGAAAAATGTCTATTCAATGAATACCCCACCTGTAACAATGCAGGAAAAAATATACTGATAAAAATGTAACTCAGTTCAAGTCAACACAAATTCACTAATTAATGTAAGGCACCGTGACAGTTATTAGGGATACATGGTCACAACCCTCAAAGTGTTCAGAATTATAAGATACGATGGTGGGAGTCACGGAAGGTATAAAAGTAGTAGGGAGCTAAATCTGATGAGCTCTAGAGAGAGAGATAATTGGTGAAGATTTATAGAGAAAACATGAGCATAAAAGTTTTAAATTATGAATAAACATATTTTACAGACAAGATAAAAAAACAGCATATGGAATAAAGGAAAAAGGATGTGTCAGTATTCCTAAATATTAAAGGAAGCTGCATTTTAGTTTGTCTACTAAGGCATCTAACTACGGATGGATTAAAGAAGAGTGAGACTGGATGAAATCAGTCATTAGAAGATTACCTGAATAATCTAGGTATGAAGTGATGAGGATCTGCAATAAAGCATTAACATTAGGATGGAGAGGAGGCAAAAGATTCAGATTTCAAGAAAGCCCTGAGTAGCCTTACCTGTATATACTTTTTAAAATTTTTGTGAATTTGGTATAACATTAATATCAAAATCTAATAAAGACCACCACATACTATAACTTATTTGCAAATATCAAGCAAAATATTATAAGAAAAGTGTTAAAAAGTTTAAAAGAACAGAATAAAATAGAAGAGCAAACAGAATCATAATATAATCATAATTTGGTGGTATTTATAACAGAAATGCTAAGATAGTCCAAATCACAAAATCCATTTATGAAAATTCACCTTTCTAAAAGTTCTATGTCAAATGAGATATCCCCTCACACTTATTAGGGTAGCCACTATAAAAAATAAAAACCCCACAAAATAATAAATTTTGGTGAGGATACGGAGAAAACAAAACCCTTATGCCTACACTATATTAGTGTAGCCACTATGGCAGTTACTTCAGAAATTAAAAACAGAACTACCACGTGATTTAGCAATATCACTTCTGGGTAGATATCAAAAATACTTGAAAACAAGACCCAGAAGTGATACTGGCACACTCATGTTCCTTGAAGCCTATTCACAACAGCCAAAAAGTGGAAGCAACCTGATTATCCAGACAATGAACGAAGAAAATGTAGACACAGTGGAACCCTACACAGTGTTAAAAAGAAATCTTGATAGGTGCCACGGTATGAGTGAACCTTAAGGATATGCTGAGTGAAAAAGTCATTAATATAAACATTTAAGAGTTTCCTAATAAAACTTAAAGCTTTTGGAATTAAGCAAGTTGACTTTAGCCAGTAAAAACTTTACTATCATAGCTCATTGTAGCCTCAAACTCCTGGGCTCATGGGATCCTCCTGCCTCAGCCTCCCAAGTAGCTAGGACTACAGCCATGTCCCACCATACCCAAATGATTTTTGATTTTTTGTAGAGATGGTGCCTTGGAATGTTACCCAGGGTAGTCTTGAACTCCTGGTATCAAGTGATTCTTCTGTGCTAGGATTATAGGTGTGAGCCCCTATGTCAGGGCCTAGTAAAAAATTTTTAAAAGTACAAAGGAGGGTACAGCTCTTCAAGAAATTAGAGTATGGTATTGGCACATGAACATTAAAAAAGACCTATGGAAAAGTTAAGAAGGTCCCAAAACTGATCCAGTACCTACAGAAAGTTAGTATATAAAAAAAACAGTATCACAAGTACTAGGGAAAAGAAATATTTTAAAAACTTGGATTGATAGAAATCTTACACTTTAAGTAAAGATTAACTCCAAATAAAGACCTATAATAAAATCATACTATTAGAGAAAAATATAGTGAATTCATTTATAACTTGAGAGTGTGTTGAATCTTTCTAGTTAAGTCCAAAAATAATAAATGAAAATATTTATAAATTAAACTCCATAAAAACATTAAGTCTTTTGCAAAGAAACACTATAAGCAAGGGAAAAACAAAACAAATCAAAAGCCAGGGTTAACTACAAGAAAACATTTCTTAGTCATGTGAAAAAACCTAGGAGATCTTAAATGTCAAGAAAAAAGGCCAAAAATCTAACTGGTCAAAAAATATGAACGAAGATTTCACAGAAAAAGAAATACAAATAGCCACTGAATATTTTTTAAAGATGTTCAACTTCATTCACATGAAAGTACAAATTAAAACTTCTATCTATTAATCCATCTTTGTAAAATTTACAAACGCTCCTAAGTTTAGCCACAATCCCTGCTGGTGAGGCTGTGTAATAAAATGCACTTTGCTGGTGGAACTGTCAAATGGTGAAACAAGGATCTTGGCCATGTAGTACAGCAAACTTGAAATTTGGCAATACCTATTAAATACCAGTTCTAGTCTCCCCTTTAACTCAGCAATCCCACTCGTGGAAATTACTCCAAATCACCTCCACCCATAAGAAGCATATGAACAAAATCATTTACTTACAACATTTTTTAAGAACAAAATGCTAGAAAATGCCCAAATGTCCGGCAATAGGATACTGTTTGAAAAATCATAGTCCATGTACATATTAGATTATTAAATGCTCACAAATAAAGGAAGATGTATCTAGTGCTAACATGAAAGTGTCTCAATGCAATACAAAATATACTAAATTACATTTAGACTGAAAAAGGCAGGAACTAAGACTGAGGGACGTGTGTGGGTTTATACACATTTTAGGCTTTATTTTTGAAAAAAAAATCATAACACAGGATGATAAATGATAAACCAACAAAAAATACTTACAGCAGAAGGAAATAGGGCAGGAAGGATAGGGACAGAAACCAGACTTAGTAAGACTAGTGTTATAGGTATATATATATTTTAAAAAATTAAATTAAATCAGAAATAAAAAAGTTTCTAGATATCCTCGCAAACTAAATACTAAGAATAACCAACCTAGCACAGAACACCTAGAAAGTGCCAGATAAACATGAAACTTTGTGCACAAAAAAACAGTATACAATGAAAAGACCACTCAAATATAAAGCATTTGCTACCCACAAGCCAACAAGCGATTTGCATTCAGGATACATAAAAACAGATAAGATAGATATAGATATATCAAGGACACATCCCATAAAGAAAACCAAAGTTCAGAAAAGAAACACGGGCAAAAGACATGAAAGGCATTTCACAGATGAGACACGAATGACCAATTTACCTAATTAGTAATAAGAGAAATACAAATTGAAATTAAAACTACAATGAGATATCAGATTACCAACAATGATAAAAACTGACATAGATTGGTAAAAATATACCAACTAAGATTCTTTCCTTTTGCTAGCTTCAACTGGCGCAACCACTTTAGAAAATAATTTTGCCTTATCTTGAAGAGGTAAAGATGTGCATATCATATGAAATAGCAATTCCACTCCTAGAAATATATTCTAAAGGAACTGTTCATACATGTGTGCAGGGAGAAATGTCAGGAATGTCCAAAGTAGCATGTTTATCATAGTAAAATATTCAAAAAGCCTAAATATCTACTGCCAGAAGAAGCATAAATAGTGGTCTTTCATATGAGTACAATAGAAAGCTGTAGAGCAGTAAAAATAAAAACAAAAACAAAAAGAAAGGAGGGAGGGAGAGAGGGACAGAGGGAAGGAGGGAAGAAGGAAGCAAGTCAAAGTGAATGAACATTAAACTAAAACATAGGGTTCTATAACACAAAGAAAAGCAAGCTCCAAAAAATTATACAGCGTTTGCTTCAATGTGTTAAAAGTTCAAATTTAAGCAAAGGAAACATCTTCCTGTGGTATAACAAAAAACAAACTCAGTTACCTCTAGAGGGCAGGATAGGAAATACAATTGAGGATATCTTAAAAAATATTATACATTATTTCTTAAACTACATAATGAGTACAAGGGTTATGTTTTATTAATGTTATTTATTTAACATATATTGTATGTACTCACCAAGTACATTTTTTTAATATGTACTTTTAAAAGTACTTTTTAATATGTACTTTTAAAAAATAAATTTTTTAAAGATTCCACTGCATTACTACTCTATGAAATACATATTTACTGGCAAAAATCTAAATAACACTTAAAATTTAACTGATTTATATTTAATTGTCAGTATTTTAAAAAGAATAAAACTCACGTATACAGTTATACTGACATATTTTCTTAGTAGATGTTGGCATGCCTTTTAAAGAACATATTCCTCCTTCCACCAGATTCTAGAAGAAAACCAAAATTTTAATTCCCAAGCGTACATAATATTCACTTATCAACACCACCATTTTATAGTAAGTTTCCTTTATAATACTTTAATAAGTTTTCTTATGTACATGTATTTATCTTTTTATTTTCAACCTTTGTTGTTATATTCTATATATGTGTAATGTAAAATACACAGATTTTTTTTTCTTTCTCAATTTGGTATTATTTGAATCTTGAAAAGTCAACCCCTTCATATTTATCATGTAGTATATTAACTGCTAAGCAGCTTTCATTCTTATACACTATATACAACTCCCATTTCATTTTTCACCTTGATCAGGTTTCCTACTGTGACATCACTACACCTTTGAATTTGGAAGTTCTCCCTTTGTTTCCACTTCTTTAGTGATTACTTTCCCATTTTTAACAGTATTATTTAATCTTTATTCCTATACTATTGTTTTAAAATTAAAGTCATTATACTCCTCTTACAAAACCTTGTTCTTTCCTATTCTCTTCCATCCTCTACAAAGGGATCTTAGGAACACTACTCTTTCCCCATGAAAGAGGTTGGGTTTGTTTTGTTCACTTGTTTTAGCTTTTAAGTTTTTTAACCTGTTCATAATCCCCCTTTGAGGAAGATACCTCTATATTATTTGTATTTGGGAAAGTAAGTTCTTTAAAGGAGTAACTGGACGGCATCCAACAATACTAACTACATTCCCCTCCTGGAAAGTCTCTCCTTTCTTCTTTCCTATGACACATTCTCCTGGTATCCCCCGAACCTCTCCAGTAGCTCATTCTCAGGCTCTTTCTGGATTCTCTTCTCCTGCATGCCCTCCAACCTGAAATGTGGCTTCTCAGGCACCTGTCAATTACTGTGCTTATTCTATACCGTTTCTCTTGAGAATCATATCCATGGATGTATTCAATGACCACCTACAAAATAAGACTAAAAATCTCTTCTAACCTCAAGCCCTGTCAATACAGAAGCCTACTATATACATCTTACACTGACAGATTTTTCAGAAAATGCTCAGTAGGTTTTACTTAACTCATCATCTCCCAGAAATCTAGTCCTTTTCTGAATCACAGTAGGTATTATGTTTTTAAGTATAATATAAAATAGATAATGCTCAAATACAATTATTTCTGTCTCATGTAATAGGCTAAAATGAATGATCCCAGTAAGCAGGCACACAGTGAATGAATCACAGGCCTGGTCCTTTCCATCTTGTGGCTTCACCATCCCTTAGGGCCTCTTTTCCATCCAGACCCCAGAAGAAAGATATAACAGAAAAAATAATTCATACTTTTTATAAGCTCTAACCCAAAAACAATGCAGATCACCTCTGCTAACAACTCTTAGTGAGATCTAGCCATATGACCACATGTGCATGGATGATTAGGAAACATGCTCCTTGGCTGGGAAGCCATTCCATAGTGCAGCTCTATTCTAAGAGAGGAGACATGAATTTTCATGGACAGTTACCCTTTTCTGACATCATTTCATCAATTACTCATTTATTCAAATCATAAATTCAGGTCTTCCTTGATCAATTTCTTCCTTCTCCCTCAACTAATCACCAAATCCTATCAAATCTATATCTAAATCTTCTCTTCTCTTCATCCTTACTGCTACTGCAACTCCAAATTCTCATTATTTCTTGACCTGCCTTGAGATTTTTCACTAATCAAATCTCTCTTCACTGTTGACAGAGTCAATTTTTTTTTTTTTGAGACAGTCTCACTCTGTCTTCACCCTGGGTAAAGCACTATGGCATTATAGCTCACAGTAACTCAAAGTCCTGGGTTCAAGTGATCCTCCTGCCTGAGCCTCCAGAGTAGCTGTGACTACAGGCACCCACTACAATGCCCAGCTAATTTTTCTATTTTTATAGAGACGAGTCTTACTCTTTTTTAGGCTGATCTAGAATTCCTGAACTCCAGGGATCTTCCCACCTTGGTCTCCGAGAGTGCTAATATTACAGGCATGAGCCCCCATGCTCAGCTGACAAGAGTTGATTTTTTAATGCCCTAATGTCCTCATACTCTTTGACTAAAATTTTTTTAGTGAACCTCTGTTTGGTGATAGGAAATTAAACTGCTATATATTGCTCAAGGTCATTTATGACCTGGCCTTTTTTATTGTCCAGAATTAACCCCTCCATTCCTGTATCCCTTTAAATTTATGCTGTAAATGGCAGCAATAACAACTAGAATGAAATCAAGTAAGCAAAGTTTCTAAAAGAAGCTATAGTTTCTCACGTTAGTTTCTATCTATGTTGCTCCTTTTTCCCAGTGCATCTATTTGGTAAACTTATTGATAATTGAGTTCAAGAGTTATCACCTGCATATCTTCCTCCTGACTCCATGTGAAACTTATAAGTAAGTGTTTTTAATTAATCTCCCACTACCCCTTGTACAAATTTCAGGTGGAGCAATTTATTTAAATGCATTATATTTTTCCTGTTTTGTGACTAGCTGCTAGACAAAAGTTTCTTAAAGACAGGATCAACGTCCTTTCCTCTCTGCAAAGTCTAGCTTACAACAGAATGTAATCTTCTTGAGAACAATTACTTTATTTTTTGCCACTTTATCTCTGACATCTAGCATATAGGAAATATTTAATAAGAGTCTACTAAATGAATTTATAATATGTGCTAGATGCATATCTGTTGAAAAAAAAAGAGAAAATGGTATAATCCAAAAAATACCAAATCAGAAAGACAGGTGCTTAAATCTTTGCTCAAGAGTGTGAGCTTTAAACAAGTTATTTAATCTTTCCAAACTTTCCAAACTTCAGTCTTTCCTGCTTTATAGGATCAGACTCTCGCAGATTATAGATAAAGTACATAACGTTCTTGGCACACTTTTATTATGAAGAGAGATCGTAACATTATATAACCAATGTCCATGCTGTTTTCAAATATAGTCTGGTGAATATATAATTATGTTCACTGGCAGCAAATTGAAACCTAAAGCATTTTCCTCTTGAAAGAAATTTTATAAAACTTATAGAAAGTATTTAAAATGTCCTCTAGACTGGTTTTTCTTAAATAAAGCACATTATAGTTTCTGGAAAGGTTTTTTTTAATCTCAAGATCTAAGCTATAATTTCACCAGAATAAGAAAATAAAAGAATAAGTGTTCCCCTAAAAAGAAATTTACAAATAAAAGAAGCCTTAAATCAAAGTATATTCTAAATACTAATATTAAAATATGACATGATAATACTGATTTAATTGGGAAGATAATGTGTAAATGTGCTTTACCTCACCACCTCCAATGTCCCACGATTGCTGAGAGTTCAATTCTTCCAAAGGGATGTTACTCCTAAGGGTTATAAAGAAGATAGCATTAAAATTTGCTGTATTCCTCTGAAAACTGTTGTTCTACATTACGGTTCCCAAACTTGCTTCATATCACAATTATATAGGAAGCTTCTTAAAAAATAAAAATTCCTAAGCTCCATGCCAAGGAGCCTATTCATTACATGCAGGTCAAACAGCATTCTGTTTTGAAATCATCCCCTCAGTAACTGGATGTGCAGCCAGGATTAGGAACCATGTTCAAATCACTTTAATAAAGTATATTTTAAAACTCAAGGTTTAACATGATGTTTTTCATTCATAAGTTTTGGATTTTTGGAGATTTAACAAAAGAGCCTAATTTATTAATTTTACAAAATAAGCTGTGAGTCTATATTTAATTAACCTGTATGTGCCAATCTCATAGAAATAGCATCTATACAATCATTATAATATCATAATTATTTTTAATATTTCTGTAAGACATCACTTCCTGAATAAAAATATATTCTAGTTCATAATTTCCTATCACAGAGACTTGGTTAAAATACTATTACTACCAAAACAATTATGACTATTCAGAAGCTACTAATTAAAATAAAGTTTTCTTTATTTTGTTTTTGAGATGGAGTCTTACTTTGTCACCTTAGGTAGAATGCTGTGGTGTCATAGCTCACAGCAACCTCAAACTCTTGGGCTCAACTGATTCTCTTGCCTCAGCCTCTCAAAGTTACAGGGGTTATAGGGCCTGTCACAGTACCTGGCTATCTTTTTAGAGATAGGGTCTCACTCTGCTCAGGTTGGTCATGAACTCCTGAGCTCAGGCAATCCATAAAGTTTCCTTTAATTACCTCTAAATACAGACTATTATATAGGAGAACCAGTAAGACAAACTCTAAGGAGTAAATATCAAATCCTAATGAATGAGTTTAACAATCACCTTAAATATAGAACATACACCCAGAAGACAAAACAAAATCGGGTGGAGTCTAATTGTTTTTATACAGAAAAAAATATGCCACTGATGGGATGGAAGAAATGGTAATCTTTTGTTTTCTTTCAATGTCTTTGAGCACATTAATGAAATGATAATCCTGAACACTGAGAAAATAGGGAGTGTCTCTGAGAGGAAAATGTGGGCAATTGCACTCTATCCTTAGAATGAACACTGACACGTCGACTGCTGATATGCTTGTTTACACAACTAACATACAGAATAGGGAATTCTAGTATTCCCTGTTCTGATTCTATACTAACTGAGCAAGCAAATTCATAGGGAGAGCTACCTGAAAAGTAAGAAAATGTGCTTTCTTGCCAGTAGACATTTCTATACATGTGACCCTTTTATCTCTTACTGTCAATGATATAGTGACATTCTGGTGGGTACATGAGTCTCTTGAACACGTAAGTCAATTTCCTTAAATCTAATCAATACAAATAATGTTAAAACAATAAAGTATTTGGAGGCTGGCAAACATGAGCCCTGTACCCTAAACTAGGGTGTTTCTACCATAATTATGACAACTGTGGCTCTGTTGGAACCAGGATGCCCACCCTCAGACAGCAACCATCTACTTCACTTGGCATCATTGTAACCTTAAATATGCATTATACAAGATCTTGATTTGTATTTCCCATATTTACCTAAAAACTTACATAGAATTCAATGGATAATTCTGGATATTTTCCTTTTGTGACTTCTCTTGGTATTCATTTGCAAGTTTTTCTTCAAAAAAAAATTATGTGTTGGGTTAAAAATTTAGTATAGTCTATTTTCCCCTTTCAAATCAAAGTACATTAACATGACACATACAGAAGGAAATCACTGATCCACAATGTTATGTAAAAATTAAAAGCCATCCTAGTTTTGGTTTCAGCTTCTTCTAAACATATATGCAAATATATATGTGTGTGCATATTTTATATATATATATATATATACACACACAAATACATATACTAATACTGAACACAAAAAAACCCCCAAAAGAATAGTTACTATACTTTCCACATATAATACTAACCTTTTTCTTCAGAGTTAGTTGAGTAATAATGCTTCTCAAAAGATGTACTAAGATCATTTCTTTCATTACTGTTGTACTCGTTCTGATTGTTTTTGTTTAGCTGATGTTTTCCTGGATAACTTGTGCTATTAAAAGTTGAATTACTAAAAGTAAACTCTGGAGCCGTAAAAATGTCTCTACTGCATCTATCATTGGCTACACAAACATCTCCCATACTATCATAATCACACTTGTCAAACGTTTTCTTTATCCTTTGTTGATCTATACTTAATAAATTGATCATATTTTGACTAACAAAAGAGTCGCACTTCTCTGACAGAAAGCCAGGAGTTGGTTGATTTAAATCATCAAGAAAATTTGAAACCTCTTTTCCACTTTCTTCCCACAGATGTTGTACTGACTGGTGTCCAGCAATGAAGTCCACCGTGTTTCCACAGTCTTCACCCAGAATTATGGCAGGTCTTTTAGCAAGAAAAGCCCTATTTCCTGGACTTGGGGATAAATAAAAAAAATGTACTAAGCAAAAAAAGTATAGATTGTTTGCATTTAGAAACACGTACTTTAACGTTAAATTCTTAGAGAACATATTGAATAACTGCTAACATTTACCTAGACTGTTTTTATATTTAAATAAATAATATTACTTTGGATGGAAAGTTGTCTAATGTCCTCTTCTAAGGACTGAGTATAAAAATAGTCTATACTTACTAAGTTTTTATTTCAAAATGAAAAATCAGTGCATGATTCAATTTACTGATATGTTAACAAAACAAGATATGACTAACCTATATCTTCTGTAATAAAGTCTAGCAAATAACCCAGACAACCACTGAATGTCACTGCTGCTCCATTTAACCAGAGAAAGATATTTTGCAGACTGAGCAAAGAAAATTTATCCCCAGTGTTAGAGCATCAAATCAAATAGTTATGAGAACATTATGACAGATATTTCTCAACCTAACATGGATATAAACACAACTATAAAGTCCCAAAGAAAAGCAATCTAGATATGAATATATATATAAATATAATAAATAAAGCCATGAAATAAGATGTATTAGATAAAAACTAATTTGGTAAAGGAGTAACTCAGAAGTTCCCTTTTAATTCAGAAATGATGATTCTGGGTGACGTCCAACTTATGTACAAGAACTGAAGGTATGATAGGAAATAGTTACAAATCAAGATTTTAAAAATTTCATCATGAGTGACTATCTACAAATTTATTTGGGATTGGGTTGTTCCAGAGGTTGAGGGTAATGAAGAAATTCAGAGAAGAAACACAGACTGCTAAGACTCTGATTTCCAATCTTAATTTTTAAAGTATCCATCAAAATTTAGTGAGCACTTACAGTATTCAGGCACTAAGCTATCTGTTGGGGACAGAGAGATAAAAGAGCTCGGTTTGGCATTAAATAGATTAATGTTTTTTACCCGTGAATGTTCATGATCCTAGAATGTTGTGCAATAAGGATCACTTTTTTAGGCAAAATAATGTTATTTTGCTATACCAAAAGACATAATCTACAGTATGTAATAATATGCACCATCAACATCAGAGAAATTTCTATTACTCTAAATGGGAGAGTAGATAGAAAAGCCCTATATAAGTTATAAAGCACAGGATTAACGTGAATCATCATTCTTAAAAACTATTTTAAGAATTTTGACTCAGGAGAATTATTTATTAAGAGATTTGAATAATAGAGAAATGTATAATCCACAGTTACTGCCGACAAGAAATTTAAAGTACGGGAGAAAAGGAAACAGTTACAAAGTGATAAGTGTTACCCTACAGACAAGTGCTAGCATAGTAAAGGTACAAAGAGAAGATTCTGCTTGAGAAAAATCAAACAAGTGGCTAATTTAGGGACTGAACACTGGGAAAAATTATTACTTGTCAAAATATCAGAGAAATGATGCCAAAAACTAAAGTCTTATTTAAACAAATCAACCCATTCTGTAATAATTTAATATAAAATTCATTCAAAAATTATGGACTAAAATAGGGACAAAACATTATCAAAATAAGCCTTTTATGAGTACTCAATAATTTTTCATGTTATTTCAAAATGTTAAGAAGATACAAATGTTTTTGGTAAATGGATAGCTTTTGTAATGCTTGAGTCAGGGCTATTAAGAGTGTGCATCACTCAAATAGCATTCATTATACCCAGTATACCCCTCTGCTCCTAACCCCCTACCCTGCTTGATTTCCAATGACTTCCCTCTGTACACATATATTTTCATTGGTTATTCTAATTTATGAGAGAATATATGTGGTATCTCCATTTTTGAGATACTTCACTTAGGATAATGACCTCCTGTTCCATTCAAATTGCTATAAAGGCATTAGTTCATCCTTATTTATTGCTGAATAGTATATAGTCTACATATACCACATTTCATTAACCCACTCATGAACTGACAGGCACTTAGGGTGAACCCACATCTTTGCAATTGTGAATTGTGCTTCAGGTGTATTTTTTATAAAATGACTTTTTTTTCCCTTTCAGTAGATATCCAGTAGTACGATTGCTGATCGAATGGTAGGTCTACTTTCAGTTCTCTGACAAATCTCCATACTGTTTTCCATAGAGGTTGTACTTATTTACAGTCCAACCAACAATGTGAATAAAAGCATTCTTTTCACTCTGCATCCTCACCAGCATCTATTGTTTTTGGACATCTTAGTCAGCCATTCTATCAGGGGTACAGTGATATCTTGGTGTGGTTTTAATTTACACTTCCCTGGCGATTAGTGATATTTAGCATTTTTTGTATGTTAACTATTTGTCTATCCTCCTTCATATCTTCTGCTCACTTTTTTTCTTGCTGATTTGCTTGAGTTCTCTGTATATTCTGGTGGATATTAGTTCTTTATTCGCTAGATAGTGTGCAAATGCTTCCTCTTTTTCTGTAGGTTGTCTATTTAGCCTGTTGATCGTGTCCTTTGCTGTGCAGAAGTTTTAATTTAATCAAATCCATTTATTTTTATTATTGCTGTAATTGCTATTGGAGTCTTAGTCATAACTTCTTTGCCTAGGCCAATATCTAGAAGAGCTTTCCTTACATTTTCCCCTAGAATTCTTATGGTTCCATGCCTTACATTTAAGTCTTTTATCCATTTTGAGTTAATTTTTGTTAATGGTAGAAATAGGGATCTTGTTTCATTCTTCTGCATGTGGCTATCCAATTTTCTAGCACCATTTAGCAAATAGGGCTTCTTTTCCCCAGTGTACACTGTTGTCTTCTTCATCAAAGATCAGTGGGCTATAGGTAGATGGTTTTACAACTGGGTTCTCTGTTCTGTTCCATTGGTTTATGTCCCTATTTTTGTATCAAAACCATGCTGTTTTGGTTACTATAGCCTTATAGTATAATTTGAAGTCTAGCTATGTGATGTCACCACATTTATTCTTTTTGCTTAAGATTGTTTTGACTATTTGGGCTCTTTTCTGCTTCCAAACAAAGAATAGCATTTTTTCTTAATCTGTGAAATGTGACTTCAGTGTTTTGATGGGGATTTCACTGACTCATAAACAACTTTGGGTAGTAAGGACATTTTAACAATGTTGATTCTACAAATTCATGAGCGTGATCTGTTTTTCCATTTGTTTGTATCATTTCCAGTTTCTTTTGTCAGTGTTTTGAAATCTTTCAGAGATTTTTCTCTTCCCTGGTTAGGTATATTCCTAGGTATTTTGTTTTCTTTGTCAGTGTTTTGAGATCTTACAGAGATCTTTCTCTTCCTTGGTTAGGTATACTCCTAGGTATTTTGTTTTGTCAGTGTTTTGAGATCTTACAGAGATCTTTCTCTTCCTTGGTTAGGTATATTCCTAGGTATTTTGTTTTCTTTGTAGCTATTTTGAATGGTATTGAGTCTTTGATTTGATTCTCCATTGACTGCTATTGGTGTATAGAAATGCTACTGATTTGTGAGCATTGATCTTATAACCTGAGACTTTGCTGAATTTATCAATTCTAGGAGTCTCCTGGAGGATCAACAAATATTTAAGGTATGCCACCTATGTATGTAGTAAGGAGATGCTAGAGCTTATATTCTCAAAGTATAATAGATAATAAAGAAGTAAATAAAAAGACAAGATAATTGCAGATGGTACAAGACCACATGTGTGTTCTAGTGATGGAGGTCTTGTTTCAGGAAACTCCCTAGTGAGGATGTGATGAATGAGCTAAAGATATAGAATAAATACCTACATAGCTGAAGAAAAGCATAAACACATTGCAGGGAGATAAAATAATAACTACAAATATAAGATTATGAAGCATGTTTGAGAAAAAGAAGAGCAAAGCTAGAATGGAATCGGTGGAAAACTTATGACCAAAGCCTAAAAGGTACAAAAAGGGCCAGATTATGCATAGCCTTATTTTTGAAAAGAGTAAAAAGAAATCATCTAAAGGTTCTATGTACAATAATAAAATTGATTTGATTTGCTTTTGACTTGGAAAATATCATCATTGTGACTCCTGGGCAAAGAAGAATTTCAGGATTTTAATCTGAACAACTCAAATAAGAAGGATCATATTTACCCATCTAATTATAAATTGGACAAAATACATGAGACAATAGTTTGCAGACATGGGATACCAGGTGAAGTAAGATAATGATCCCTGAGAAAGAGAAAACAAATGAGAAATCTATAATTGCTCCTGGCTTACTGTCTGGAGAGAATATACAAGCCACAGCACAGGGAGGAGAAACATAATTGGAGCCCAGCTGACTTTCTTTGTTGAGGAAACAGAGCTCAGGGTCCAGGGAGATTGCAGAGGATAAAGTTCACAGGCAGAATGCCACAAAGGAGAGTACATTAAAGAGAAAGCTCCAGAGATCTACAGATGGTTCTTCTCAAGTCTTCAGCTAAATACAGATCACCACATGCATGTGAAGTAATTACCTAAAACTGTGAAAAGAACCACCCAAGATAAGAAAATAGGACAATTCCAAGAGATTATGCAGGGCTGGAAAAATTTTGTTTTTACCCGCCAGAGCAGAAAACTTCATAACGCAAGGGAATCAAGAAAGTACTCAGAAGGGTACTCCCTTAGCAGTGGGGCAAAATTAGCGATAGACTGAAAGTTTGTTGGTCCTATTTAATAACATTTAAAAGCAAAACTCAAAGAGATCTATTATTTGTTTCTTTTTTGTTGTTGTTGAGACAGAGTCCCACCCTATGCCCCTGAGCAGAGTGCAATGGCCTCATAGCTCACTGCAACTTCAGACTGCCTCAGCCTCCAGAAGCTGCTGGGATTACTGGCTTGCATGGCACCCAGTTGGGTTTTTCAATTTTTTTTCATGAGTTTTTTCTCACTCTTGCTCAGGCAACTCTCGAACTCATGAGCTCAAGAAATTCTCCCTCCTCAGCCTTCCACAGTGATGGGATTACAGGTGTGAGCCACCATGCTTGGCCAATCATATTATTTCTAGTAATAAACTGCCTCCCAAAACAAAGGCTAGAACTAGTTCTAGGAAAACAAAATTTCCAGCAACCAAAAAAATAAAACTCAAAATGTATAGAATCCAAACAAAATTACAACGCAAAAGCAGAAAACAGAAATGAAAAGAAAAATCAATTATTAGAAACAGGCCAAGAAATGACATAGATGATGGAATTCATACACAACACATTAAAAGAGCTATCATAACAATATTCTATACATTCAAGAAGATAGAGGAAAGACTGAGCGTGTTTAATAGATAAGTATGGAAGACCTAAAGAGTTAAACTTCAAAATTTAAAAATTACACTAAATAGGATTATTGGCAGATTAGCTAATAAAGGAGATACAATTAGTGAATTTGAACATAACAGCAATATAATCTATACAAAGTGAAATAATGAAGGAAAAAAGACTGCTTAAAAAAAAGAATAGAGCATCAGACAAAACTTGAAGTCAACTAATTTAATACTTTGAGTTCTTAAAGTAGAGGGAGACATCAGAAAAATATTTGAAGAAATAATGGCTCGAATTTCTCCAAATGTGGAAAAATACTTAAGTCCAAGAAAGTAACCAAGCTGAAATGCAAGAAACATTGTGGTGGGTGCCTGTGGTCCCAGATGCTTGGGAGGCTGAGGCAAGAGAATTGCTTAAGCCCAGGAGCTGGAGGTTGCTGTGAGCTGTGATGCCACAGTACTTTACCCAGGGTGACAGCTTGAGGCTCTGTCTAAAAAAAAAAAGAAACAGAAAAAAAAGGAACATCCTAACCAAAGGATGGAAATCAATGGTAGAAAAGCCATGATAGACAAATCTCAAAAATGGAGAAAAATTATATATTGTATAAATATTAAGATAAAAATGACAGGAAAACCACTAGTTGGAAACAATGCCAAGTCAAAAGACATTTTTCAAAAACAGGAGCACAATCAATATACCAAAGATGACAGCATTAATCACAGCAGACCTACACCATAATAAATGTCAAGGAAAGTCTTTCAAACAGAAGGAAAATGTCCTCAGGTAGAAATCTAGATCTATGCAAAATAATGAAGACCAGTAAAAATAATATATTTATTATTATTAAATGTAACAACATAGGTTTTCATTTAACTCTCTTTAAAGCAAAAATGACAATGCATTATTGAGTTTACGATATGTATATAAGGAAAACATAGGAATATAACAACACAAGTGGCAAGGGGAGAAAGAAAAGTATATTATTGTAGGATTCTTCTAATTGAAATGGTATAATTTGAAAATAGTAACAAATTAAGCTGTATCTTATAATCTCAAAGCAACTAATCCATAAAAACATAATGGACTCAAGAGCTAGTAAACCAACAAAAGAAATCAAATGATGTCATGAAAATATTTAAACCAAATAAAGGTAGAAAACAAGGAAAGGGAACAAAGACTACATGGGACAAATAAAAACAGCAAAAGAACAGATTTAAACCCACCCATGTAGGTTTTCATATTAAATGTAAACCATAGCGCTGGCCACAATATAAGTCTTAATAAATTTGAAAGCATGAAATCATATAGAGTAATGGAATTAATTCAGAAAGAAACAGGAAAGTCTTGAGGTTTCTGGGAACCAATAAAAAATTCCTAAATGAACCATGGATTGAAAAAGAAATAAAAGAAAAATAAGAAAGCATTCTGAGGGTGACGCCTGCAGCTCAGTGAGTAGGGGCCGGCCCCATATACTGAGGGTGGTGGGTTAGAACCCAGCTCTGGCCAAACTGCAACAAAACAATAGCCAGGTGTTGTGGCCGGTGCATGTAGTCCCTGCTACTCAGGAGGCTAAGGCAAGAGAATCGCCTAAGCCCAAGAGCTGGAAGTTGCTGTAAGCTGTGATACCACTGCACTCTACCAAGGGTGACAAAATGAAACTCTCTGTCTCTCTCTCAAAAAAAAAAAAAAGAAAGTATTTTAAACTAAATAAAAATGAAATCATAACATCTGGTCTATGCCTGTACTTTAATGCAGACCATACCATGCTGTTTTGATCACTACAGACTTGTAGTATAACCTGAGGTCTGGAGCAGCACCTGTGGCTCAAAAGAATAGGGCACTGGCCCCATATGCCGGAGGTGACAGGTTCGTACCCAACCCCGGCCAAAAATAATAATAATAATAATAATAATAAAACCTGAGGTCGTGATGCCTCCAGATTTGCTCTTATTTCGTAGAGTTGTGTTGGTATTTGGGTTTTTTTCTAGTACCATATGAAACAATGATGATTTTTTTCAAATTCTTTAAAGTATGAAATTGGTATTTTAATGGGGATTGAGTTAAATTTTTAGATCACTTTACATATGATATACATTTTAACAATGTTGATTCTTCCCAGCTATGAACATGGTATGTTTTATTTGTTAACATCCTCTACTATTTCTTTTCTGAATGTTACATAGTTCTCTCTGTAGAGATCCTTCACATCATTTATTTTGTATATTTCAAGGTGCTTCATTTTTTTATGCTATTGTGAAAAGTATTATGTCTTCAATTTAAGAAAGGAAAAAATATATTAAAATTATATTACTCAATATGTATGATAAGGTTTGTTATTTGTATTATCTCTTGTAATTGCAGAAGTCAAATGTGACTTGAGAGTACAATTTGAATGCAGTTTCTTCCTTTCTGAACATGTGTGTACATTTTTTGGCATCCTCTGTATGTTGATTGTCATTGACATAGTTAAAACTTATAAAAGTGCATATTTTACATACATTTACTTGGTTTTATGTCAATTATATGTGTACTTTCATAAAACTGGTTTTTTTAATACCGAATCTCTGAACAAAGAATTGGAAAGAACTATCAGGTGGCAGTACAACTCTCCAGGCAAGAGGCAACAGTGGCTTAGCCTATGATGGAACACAAAGAGATAGAAGTATTAGTAGAAAATTTTAAAGTCTATTAAAATACAGAATTGATAACATTTCTGTTGGTAAAGTGGATACTGGGGAGTTGTAGGAAAGGACGGAACAACACAACCTTTTGTTGTTTCTTTTTTTTTTTTTTTTTTTTTGGTTTTAGCAGCTAAGTAAATAGTAATGCCACTTACTACTAGAATAGGATGACAGAGTCAAGGTTTCTTCATTACATAACCAGGAATGATTTACTAGTTTTACAAGCTTAATGGATTTTAAAACAAAGATCTAGGGTTTATAGCAGGGATGTCCAACCTGCAGCCAACCAGCTGCATGCAGCCCAGGATGGCTATGAATGCGGCCTGATGCAAAATCATAAACTTACTTAAAACGCGATGAGATTTTATTGGGACCTCTTGGTGGTACTCAATTATGTGGTTCCCAAGCATGAACTTTGTAGGCATTTGCACACATGCGTGGCTTCAGCTTTACAGTGGTATGTGGCTTACAGGGTATTATCTTCTAAGTGCAGTCAAACTGTCACCATTTGACATTACATGTACTCGTGGCGATTTGGCAAGGCAGCAATTATCAATATTTAAGCATACCCTTTCAACATTAGGCATTTAATCTTATTTGGAAGTATTCTTAATTGATTATTAAAGGTAATTCCACACCTTTGCAGCACATCACACATCCCCAACCATGCTGTATAATCATGCCCTTCCCTCCACCACCGGGCATTGGCAGCCAAGATGAAGAAGGGCTTCAACCCCCAAAAAGAAAAAAATATTGTTCAATGAAAAGCTGGCAGATGACTACCTTTTGCAAGGCAAATGGCAAGGCATTCTGCTTAATTTGTAGGGAGTTTGTGCAAGTTTTCAAAGATTATAATTTTAAAGGATATTATATGCAAAACATGCTGCCAAATTCTATGCATATGAAGGACTTTTAGAAGGACCAAACAGCAGAATTTTTAAGTCTATATTCTCAACAACAAAATTTATTAAAAAGTTACAACTGAGATGAAGTCTACAGTAAAAAAGTTATGTGATAGCATATTTAACAGCAAAAAAAAGTCAAAACCATTTACTTTTGGTAAGTTCATTAGGCAACGTATGGAAAACATGGCTGATATATCTGTCCTGAAAAAAAGGGGATATTTCTAAAACCAGCTGTCTTAGTAGGCAATACCCAGGCAAATTGAAGAAACTGGAAAATCTATCAAATGAAGTTTGGGATATTAATCTGAAATAGAAAAGAAGTTTGGAGAGTAAAGCTGTTAATTTTAAAGTTTATGCTTTGCAATAAATGACAATACTGATACAAATATGGCTTAAGCTGCCATTTTTATTAGCGGTATTAATGACAAATATATAATGTCTCTGAAGAAATGGCTCCTGTAGTGTCATTAATGAGATAACTAAATCAAAAGATTTGTACAAGCAGTAAAACATATGTTAAAGTGGTTTTCTTTGTCCATTGTCAATATGTTTGCTATAGTTACTGATGGTGTCCTGGCAATGGTAGGTAAAAGACAGAGAAATTAATAGAAGACAATGCAAGTGCCACCTAAAACTCATGTTTGAAGTATCATTGCATTGTACATTAAGAAAACTTATACCCAAAAGTTTTAAAAAAAAAAGGATGTCATGCAAATGATCACCAAGACCATGTCATAAGGGCCAAGGGATTTTCCAGGAACTCCTTAACAGTATTGATGCTGACAATGGCAACATCAGTTACTTTTCAGAATTAAGGTGGCTAAGTTGAGGCCAAATGTTGAAAAATTTTATATGTGACACACTACCAAGTCATTTACGGTATCAAAAACCAAATTTGTGCCAGAACTTAATGATGAAAACTAGCTTACAGGGTGGTGCCTGTGGCTCAAAGGAATAGGGCACCAGCCCCATATGCCAGAGGTGGCGGGTTCAAACCCAGCCCCAGCCAAAAACTGCAAAAAGAAAACTGGCTTACAAATTTAGTATTTTAGTGGATTTAACAAATTAATTAAACATGAATCTTCAATGTGAAAACCGACTACCAACGTATCAATACAAGCATTTCAAACCATTATAGCATTCCAAATGAAACTGAAATCATGGCAAGCTCAAGTTAAGGCTAACAATGTTATACATTTCAACACGCTGGCTAAACACAGTCCTGTGAGCAGCAAAAGCTATGTAGCCTTGCTTTTCAATTTGATCCAAGAATCTGAAAACAGATGTCAAGATTTCTGGGAAAATAATATTTTGGTGCATTTGCAACTTTCAGTCAACATAATATGTTATTTGACAATTTTCAAATGGAATGCATAAAGCTGCAATCTGACATTCAACTTAAATGAAAAAATGTGATCATGTCTCTTTACTGGACTTTTATAGGTCCTCTCTTCCCAGGGGCATATCCTACAGTTCACAATCTCTCATTATTCATGTCTTCACTTTTTGGCAGCACGTACATTTGTAAACAAAAATTTTTTAGAATAAAGCACATGAAGAGTAAAGTTAGAACCAAATATCTGATGACCACTTTAACAATTAAGAATTACAACTATTTCCATCGAACCAGAAATTGATGCATTAGTTTCTCAAAAACAATGTCAAATATCCTACTAGTTTTACATGGCCCACTTTTACTTTTCTAATAAAAAATATAAAAAAAGATGTTTTATTACTTAGATATGAACATTTTCTATATTAGTGATTGTAAACTTAGGACCTGCTCAATGATTTTAAAAGACTGTCTGAGAAGGCCACTTCCTAATTAGGATTATTATGTGAGGACATGTTTTGCTTATCTGTCGTGGCAAGTAAAAAAAAAAATTATGCAGAGACCTTTTTTTTGCTTAAAAAAGGTTAATCAGCTTAAACTAGTGTTTGTGTATTTAATGTGTGGCCCAAGACAACTCTTCTTCTTCCAATGTGGCCCAGAGAAGCCAAAAGGTTGGATGGCCCTGGTTTACATATTCCCCCAGTAATCACAGCTTCACTTCCCATCATTTCAGGTACCCACAGTCAACCTTGGTCCAAAAACAGGTGATATGGTATGATATTGACCAGGAAAGAAAGAGAGACAGATACTGAAAGACCACATTCACATAATGTTTATTATACCATATGGTTCTATTATATTACTAATCAAAGATAATCTCTTACTGTGCTTAACTTATAAGTCCAACTTTATCATAGGTATGTATGCATAGAAAAAAACATAGCATATATTGGTTTCAATGCTATCTGTGGGAGTTTGGGGTATCCACTGGGAGTCTTAGAATATACCCCCTGTGGATAAAGGGGAACTACTGTATATAAAAACATCTAGAAAATAAAAGTGGGATTCTGCTGAACTTCCTAAATGTGAAAAAAATCAGTATTTTATAAGGCAAAAAAAAAAAAAGATTCATGAAAATTACAAAATGTGCACAATACTTTTGTCTAAATTATTTTTAAAATTGAATAAATGAAAGATAAATGTGTAAGTTAGAAATCAATTACTTAATTATTTTAATTAAGTAATACTTTTACTTAATTAAGTAATACTGGGCCAGGCACGGTGGCTCACACCTATAATCCTAGCACTCTGGGAGGCCAATGTGGGAGGATCACCTGAGCTCACAAGTTCGAGACCAGCCTGAGCCAGAGAGAGACCTCATCTCTAAAAAATATCCGGGCATTGCGGCAGGAACCTATAGTCCCAGCCTGCCACGATGAGGCTGAGGCAAGAGAAATTGCTTAAGCCCAAGAGTTTGAGGTTACTGTAAGATGTGATGCCACATCACCCTAAGTAAGACTCTGTCTCAAAAAAGAAAAAATTAAGTGATACATTTTACTTGGTGATTTTTTTCCTGTAAGTATTAGTTAGGTCATTTATATTTCTATGTGTCTCTTAAAATCAAATTAATAATTGCAAATATAGAATACTATAGTTTTTTTACTGCCTTTAACATCTCTGCTTACCTGTTTAATCTTTCAAATGATGTTCCAAATTGTGCTGTATCGTGTGATGGACTGAAAATATTCTCACTCTTATCTAATGTGGAAACCAATGAATTACAACTGTTAACATTAAGCTGAAAAAAATTAAAGAAAGTGTCAAATTAGTAAATGTACACACAATTTAAATAATTTAACATAAAATGTTATTTAAGTGAACTATATCTACATTCAAAAAATGTATTTTTTTGTCTAAAAGAATGTTAGTCCTTATTAAAAACAAAATAAATACTTTTCAAAAAAGAAACCAATATTAGGATTTGAATGATGATTAAAATAACACGATATTATGGTGAGCTAACCACTACCTCAGAGTTAAAAGATTACAACAAAATAAAACAAAACACACTCGGGACACCAGGATCTTGAGTAACTAAAAGTTAAATTTCTCTGACAGAAAATAACAGTCTATCTTAATGAAGTAGGTGTACTTCTCTCAGTTCTTCCATATATGGAGTAATTTTAGACTACTGCTTTAATTTTTCTGAATATCAATATTATTTCATTCAAAATAGAGTTAATGTGTAAAAACTATTATGAAAAGCAGATGAGATAATCCATTTGTTAATGTGGAAGATGCCATATAACTTATACTGGCCTAATAATAATCTATCCAAAAATATTATACATGTAATGTATCTGATTTAGAATCCTCGAAACATATAAATGAGATGTTGCAACACAATCCATGACAGAATAGTCAGAAAAATAGGAGTAGGAGTCAAAAAGACACAGTGAGGGCTCGGCGCCTGTGGCTCAATCGGCTAAGGCGCCAGCCACGTACACCTAGGGTGGCTGGTTCGAATCCCCAGCCCAGGCCTGCCAAACAACAATGATGGTTGCAACCAAAAGATGGCCGGGTGTTGTGGCGGGCACCTGTGGTCCCAGCTACTTGGGAGGCGGAGGCAGGAGACTCGCTTGAGCCCAGGAGTTGGAGGTTGCTATGAGCTGTGATGCCATAGCACTCTACCCAGGGGGATAGCTTGAGGCTCCGTCTCAAAAA
>CAUYQV010016931.1:0-52258 GCA_963574575.1 Galagoides demidoff | reverse complement strand
CTGATCTGGTTCCCAATGACTTTTTCCATTATATGAAGGTAAAGGAAATATGAAAAGAAGACATTTTAATGACATTCATGACATCACATGTAATACAATAATAGCTTTGATTATTCTAGAAAAAGAGTTCCAAAATTGCTTTAAAAGGTGGACTAGGCACTGAAGTGAATCTATAGCTATCTAAGGAAAGTACTTGGAAGGTGACCGAAGTGATATTCAGCACTGAGATATATAGCACTTTTTCTAGGATGAGTTCATGAACTTAACTGTCGGTGCTTGCATATACTGTGCAGAAGCACATACTGCCACATACTGGTGTGCCATATAGCAAATTATGCCAATTAATTTTGAAATTGTATGCTTTTAAATGTGTATTGGCAGACTGAACAAGAATAAGAG
This sequence comes from Galagoides demidoff, assembly GCA_963574575.1. Classification (NCBI taxonomy): domain Eukaryota; kingdom Metazoa; phylum Chordata; class Mammalia; order Primates; family Galagidae; genus Galagoides; species Galagoides demidoff. The sequence continues at coordinate 51,859 of CAUYQV010016931.1, read as the reverse complement.
ACATAGTTTAAGAGAAATGGTAAATAAATCTTTAGGTGATGCAATATTCCTTACATTCAGAGAATTCTGATGCACTGAAAGTATGATTCAGGTCATTTATCTGGCTTTTGCACATTGGTGCAGTAGTAATTTTGGACTGATTTTTTTCTACCAAACCATTTTGATAAAATACTTATTAAGGATCTCTTTCCATGTTGCAAGAGTTTATTAAATGGCAGTCTTCATCTTAGAAGCTAACTTTAGACCATGATATTTACAATAGTTCAATTGAGTAGTGCATATTCTAGAGGAAGGACCACTTTAGAAGCCTGAATTCTCTGGTCAAATACCCCTATATATTTTCTTCCATAGGATAAAAGTGTGTTGACTGCATTCTTTAGTTGAGAGGAGAGACAGAGAAGTGAGTAGTGGATTACGAGAAATAACAACTTCTGTGTTTTGTGGACACATTTTCATGCATACTGCAACATTTTGGCCACCCTTCTCATCTCTTTGTCATCAGATTCTCCTTAGGACCTCTGAGGCTGACTCTGGTAGAGCCTTATTAGGCTGACCAATTAGACTCTCCCCTTTTCCATTGCCTTCAATTTGATAGCTATCTCACTTAATTTCATCCATCAGTAGTCTTCCATTGATTTCAAAATCCTAGGGAGTTTTTAAATATCTTATTTCCATATTACATTTTTACTCTTTTATTTAATGGAATATAGGGCTTTTGTTTGTTCCAACTCTGTCAAAATAGGAATCCTTCTTCGTCTGTTTTAAACAGTTATCAATAACATACCTGATTCTCAAAAGTTATTATACATTTATCAGTTAATTTCAGAGAATTTGGGGAGTAGACTTCTTTAATTCATTCTTTTTAAATGTGGGTACATTATAAAAATTAAAATTAATGCATTCTACATCCATATTTATATATGTTAATCAAGAGAAAGACAAGCTACAAAGATTTCTTATTTATCAACGTGAATATGCATATCTGTCTTATTGATTAAAATATTCTAAATAAAACAGTAATAAATTTAAAATAATAGTGTATCAAGTAACAACATACTACATGCAGATGGGGATTATTCCACCAATCCAAGTTTGATTAATGTTAGTAAAGATAAAGAGCATCTTTGAATCTGTCCTTTACAAGTCTTAGAACAGAAAAAATTTATGAAATTTATCCTAGTTCAACAAACTGTATGGGGGCAGAGAAGTACAAAAGAACCAATAGATGAACCCAGTCAGTTATCATCCTTTGATCTTTGGTAAGCCTATCAAAAACATAAATTGGGGGAAAAGATTCCATATTTAACAAATGGTAGTGGATCAGTTGGCTGACAACTTGTAGAAGACTGAAACTGGATCCACAACTTTCACCATTAACAAAAATTAATTCTCACTGGATAAAATATTTAAACTTAAGACATGAAACTAGAAAGATTCTTAGAGAGAGTGCAGGCAAAACACTTGAAGAAATTGGCCTAGGAGAATACTTTATGAGGAGGACCCCCCAGTTAATTGAAGCAACACCAAAAATATATTACTGGGATCTGATCAAACTAAAAAATTTCTGCACTGCCAAGAACACAGTAAGTAAAGCAAGAAGACAGCCTTCAGATATTTGCAGATTATGTTTCTGACAAAGGTTTGATAACTAGCATCCACAGAGAACTCAAACTTATTAATAAGAAAAGAACAAGAAATCCCATTTCATTGTGGGCAAGAGACTTGAACAGAAGCTTTCTGAAGATGACAGGTGCATGGCCTACAGAGTCATGAAAAAATGCTTATCATCTTTAATCATCAGATAAATGCAAATCAAAACCACTTTGATATATCATCTAACTATTGTAAGAGTAGCTCACCTAACAAAATCCCAAAACTACAGATGTTGTTGGTGATGTAGAGAAACATCTGCCTTGCTGGTCAGAATGCAAGCTAATACATTTCTTTTGGAAAGAAGTTTGGGGAACACTTAGGGAACTAAAAGTAGACCTGCCATTTGATCCTGCAATTCCTCTACTAGGTATATATCCAGAAGACCAAAAATAAGGTATTTTTACCAGAATGTTTATTACAGTTCAATTCATAATTGCCAGTCATGGAAGAAGGCCAAGTGGCCATCGACCCATGAATGGATTAACAAATTGTGGTATATGTATACCATGGAATATTATGCAGACTTAAAAAAGATGGAGACTTTACGTCTTCTATGTTTACATGGATGGATCTGGGACATATTCTTCTTATTAAAGTATCTCAAGAATGAAATAAGTGTTCAATGTACTCAGGACTATTATGAAACCAATATACAATCACACACACTTTCATGTGAAAGATAAAAAACAACTATAGTCCAAGATTAAGGAGAGAAGAGGAGGGGTATGGAAGGGAAGGAAATGGGAGCAGGTGAGTGGAGGGAGGGTAATTGGTGGGACCTCACCTATTCATATTGCAAGAGTACATGTCAGATATATTAAGAGTAGAGTATAAAAGTCCTAACAAATAAATGAGGTGAAGGTTATGTTAACCAGTTTGATGTAAGTATTCCAAATTGTATATAAAATCAGCACATTATACCCCATAAATGTATTAATGTGCACAGTTATGATTTACTATTTTAAAAAAGAGCTATTTACATATTTTGGTTACAAATTATTTGTTGAATATGTTTTGTGGGTGTTTTCTCTCAAGCAGGCAATTGCCATTTCATTTTCTTAACAATGACTTTGAAATAGCAAAAGTTAAATTTTAATGGAGTCAACTACTTTTCTCAAATCTGCTTGAGTAGATTTATCCTTTGGACTTGTTTTTTCCAAGGCAAATATATAGTTGATAAATTTATATGGGAAGATTAAAGAAGAAAATTAAGTATGCCATTATCTATTATTTATCACCAATGTTAAATATTTTTTTTTTTTTTTGAGACGGAGCCTCAAGCTATCCCCCTGGGTAGAGTGCCATGGCATCACAGCTCATAGCAACCTCCAACTCCTGGGTTCAAGCGAGTCTCCTGCCTCCGCCTCCCCAGTAGCTGGGACCACAGGCGCCCGCCACAATGCCCGGCTATTTTTTGGTTGCAGCCATCATTGTTGTTTGGCGGGCCTGGGCTGGGGATTCGAACCCGCCACCTTAGGTGTACGTGACTGGCGCCTTAGCCGATTGAGCCACAGGCGCCGAGCTGGATTTAAATCTTAAAGCTATAGAACTGAGGTACTATAATAATGTCACGAAGAAACTGGCAATTAATTCCTATTCCCAGGCCCCAGATCTGGCCAGGTTCCCATTCTTTCCACTACTTGTTTATTTAGTATAATCTTTATTTCCCTGAAATGCCCTATCTTTCTACTATATTTGTCTTATGTTTTATAAGATCATTTTCTATTACTACTCTAGCTGATAAAAATTTTGAGGAATTTAATGTGAATCTTTCTAAATGTAGAATATAAATGTCTTAACACAATAACTAAGAAAATGCCATGAAGGCTATGTTAACCAGTTTGGTGAAAATATTTCAAATTGTATATAAAACGAGCACACTGTACTCCATGACTGTATTAATGTACACAGCTATGATTTAATTAAAAAGATAATAAAATAAAAATAAATTTAAGGAATTGAAAAAAAAATTTGAGGAATTTTTAGAATTCAAAAAGCTGTATTATTATTTGTATCAGTTACTTAGGGTTAATATAAGAAAATACCACAAACTGAGTGATTTAAAACAACAATAATTTATTTTCTCACATTTCTGGAAATCAAAAATATAAATCAAGATATCCCCAGGTCCATGTGTCCCCTGAAGCCTACAGAGTAGGAATCGTTCTTTGACTTTACATGACTTCTGGTGGCCCCAGGAGTTTTGTTTTGTTTTGTTTTGTTTTTTTGAGACAGAGTTTCATTATGTCACCCTCAGTAGAGTGCTGTGGTGTCACAGTTCACAGCAACCTCAAACTTCCAGGCTCAAGCAATTCTCTTCTCTCAGCCTCCCAAGTAGCTGGGACTACAGGCACCCACCACAATACCTGGCTATTTTTTTGTTGTAGTTGTCATTGTTGTTTTGGTAGGCCCAGGCTGGGTTCAAACCCACCACCTCTGGTGTATGTAGCTGGCACCCTAGCCGCTGAGCTATAGGCACTGAGCCCTCCCTCTGTCTTCTCGTAGCCTTCTTCTCTGTGTGAGTATCTGGATCTTCATAGGACATTCTCATCCCTGTGTCTCCCTTCTCTTCTTATAAAGACATAAGTCATAACAGACTTAGGGACTACCTTACTCTCCTACAACCTCATCTTAACTAATTACACCTATCATGACCCAATTTCCAAATCAGGGAATGTTCTGTGGTTCTGAGGGACAGGATCACAACCAATACTTTTGTAGGGGAAACCACCCAATACCTACCGCTACTCAAGGATAAAGAAGAGTAAGCTGTCAGTACACAAAGAGAACTGTGTGGAAAAGAAAAATAGTTTCAAGAGGTTGTATCTTTTTTTTTTTTTTGAGACGGAGCCTCAAGCTATCCCCCTGGGCAGAGTGCCATGGCATCGCAGCTCACAGCAACCTCCAACTCCTGGGCTCAAGTGAGTCTCCTGCCTCCACCTCCCAAGTAGCTGGGACCACAGGCGCCCGCCACAACGCCCAGCCAAGGAGGTTGTATCTTGTGTTATTCCATCTAGATGACATTCTCAGAAAGACTGAACTAAACTAATACAGAACATAACAGTAGTTGCTAAGGGATAGGCATAAAGGGCACACAAAGTAGAGTCTGGGAGTGACAAAATTGTTCTCCAGACTGATCGTGGTGGTGGTGGTCACATGAATCTATCTATACAGGTGCTTAAATTTATAGAACTGGATACTAAAAAAGGTACATGTTACTGTAAGTTAATCCAAGAAATGAAATTAAAAGAACCCAGAAATAGAGTGGGTTCTTTACTAGAGTTTTGATGGGCTGAGACCCATCCAAATATTTAGACTAAAAGATCCTGTGTTGTTTTTGCCTCATAAAATCAGCCCTAAGCGGAATGAAATGATTCTGACACATTCCTGGCTTTACTTGTATAGCCCTTGATTTGATAGTATTTTTCCCTATTGAGAACTGTAATGCAATATTGTTTATTCATTACAAACCTCACAAATTGGTGATTATAGAGTCAGTCCTATAAAACCATAGCTTTTCCTTAAAAAGAGAAAGAAAGAAATGATGAGACTGAGCAACTGTGATATAATTAATACAGCTCAAATGTAGATTCTGTTGCTTTAGACAAATTTGTAATGACCTAATCTTCTATTCCTATAAGAATTATTGACTTTAGTTCTGCCCCATAATCACATTATGTTACTGATCACACTGTAAAATGCTCAGAACATAAGAGGTTCTTTCACCAAAATGCACTGAACCCCAACAATATGCCAGCACATGTGCATGTACACAATAGTAATAATTACCACCACCTAGAATAGCCAGGGTTCATCTGTTGCTGCCCCTATATATCCATTGTGGGCTGATAAGCTTTCTGTTATGTCCTTCTCTCTCCAGAACCCACCCTGCCTCTCTTCTTGATTGAGAAAATTGGTACAAATCTGAGCATCTCAAGTAGGGTCATGTGGGATGTGCCGTGCAAAAGAGATTGACTGCAAAGGCTAACAGCTGAGAATGGCCTCTGTACTCGCACTGGCTGGGTTTGAGTCTCTGCTCAATCTTTAGTATTTTGGGAAACTAACTTTGCCTCTCTGTGTCTTCATTTGTTCATCTATATAACAAGGATAAGCATAATAACTGCATCGCAGAGTTGGGAAGGTCCAGGGACTCAATGCTCAGCAAGTTAATACGTGCTGTGACAGTCTCTGCCATGATCTGTTATGGCAAAAGTGATGGAGACCATTTAATGGTTTTAAATAGATGGTGCCAAAATCTCTTTTCATTGTTTTTCAAAACTAAGTCTAGCTTTGCTAAGGAATATGGAGTCAGGGAGGTTGGCAGTGGCTCTCAGAAAGACTGAATTTGCTGTCCTTTGTGTACGCTGTGGTGGTAGAAGACAGGGGTGCATCCAGCATGAATTTCAAGTTTCCACCTGAGAGACTCCCTTAATCAAGGCCACTACTGAGATGCTGAGGTCAGGCTCTGCGGAACATCCAAACAGGAGTGCCCAGCATACGTGGGCACTCATGTTAGGGGAACATTCCAACCTGTGGACAGCAACGTGGGGCAGTCACTAGACAAGCCAGCAGAGTAGCAGTTCTTCAGAGAGTCGGTAGAATAAGAACTGAAGACTAGAGTTCCAGGAATATTTAAATATTTTCAGAGGAAAAGGTGTCAGAGAGGAGATGGACAGAGAGAATTCAGAAGGAAACCAGTAAAACCGAGTAAGAGTCCGCATGTCAGGAGAGACCCTGCTATTTCTATTCTTTAGTCTTAGTGTACTGGTGTTAGGCAGACCTGATTCAAATCCCAGCTCCACTGCCTACTCACCCAATTTTAGCTGAGGTCTTCACGTCTCCACACATCACTTTCCTCACCAGAACGTACCTGAGTGAGCATACAAGGTACTAGGTGTACCTTATATGTACAAGGTGGGACGCACAGCACACAACTTTCACTATCCATCCTTGCTATCATGTCATGGCCAGACTCATTAGTAACTTTGCTGCAACCAACAGGCATTTCTCATTAAGAAACTGTGAGACACCATCAAAATCAAAGATTCTGAAAGTTAGGCCAACACATGATGGATTCTTGGCTGTGTGCTAGGTCTAGCATGAGCATTTCAAGCCCACTAGCTCCGATTTGCCTGTTCCTACCCTGTACTTCTATTTCACCCCACTTCCCTCCCAGGAGGCAATAAAAATGGTCTTTCAGAGTTCCATCATTGTGCCCATAGCAATGGGTTTGTTTTAGAGGAACTTGTGTTTCAACTACCTCCGGCTACTCAAATATGCAAAGGTGGAAGGTGGGGTGCTGAAGGGCAGTCTCAAGAGTAACCAAAATAGATGATAGAGATGGCAATCATTTAGGAAGAAAGAGAATGTCAGAATGTCACCTGACGGCAGGAGCAGGTGTGCAGTAGAGACACAGGGAGGAGCAGAGGGCAAATGAGGAGCTCTTTATTCCAACAGCCCTCTCTGTAATACCACATAAGCTTAATTACTCAGGGAGATGGGAACCACAGGAAATAGCGATCGCCATTTGCTATGTGCCCTGCTCTACGGAAGCAGAGATGGTGAGCAAATAATAAACTCGAAATGAAACAACCTGGCATGGTGACCAGGCCACTGTCAGGCATCTGCATGAAAAAGAAGACACATAATACAAACCTCCACTAGAGCTCAGTACTACAGGACAGGGCAGAGAAAGGGAAACATGTAGCAGTATTTATGAATTAGCACCATGATGGTTGGTCATGTCTCCTTTACCTTGGAAAAATTTTCCTTGAGTGAAGTCTCCAAGTCAAGTTTCACTCTTTAGAATTCTAACTAATGGCTCGGCGCCTGTGTCTCAATCGGCTAGGGCGCCAGCCACGTACACCTAAGGTGGTGGGTTCGAATCCCCAGCCCGGCCCGCCAAACAACAATGACAGCTGCAACCAAAAAATGGCCGGGCGCTGTGGCAGGCACCTGTAGTCCCAGCTACTTGGGGGGCTGAGGCAGGAGACTCACTTGAGCCCAGGAGTTGGAGGTTGCTGTGAGCTGTGATGGCATGGCACTCTACCCAGGGGGATAGCTTGAGGCTCCGTCTCAAAAAAAAAAAAAAAAACAATAGAATTCTAACTAATAAGAATTGTCAGGCACTAAACTCTGGCAGTGAAAATGGGAAATTACTAGGTCAAAGGTCCAAGTTGAGTCTAAAAGACTTTTCAATGGATCAATAGATACAGTGTCTTCTTTTGCATTAAGAAAATGTTACCACAGGAAAATTTGTTCCTTTTTCATCATCTCAGTAACAAATAGTTCCCTGTTCCTTCCTTAACACAGAACAGTTTCCAGCTACAAACAAAGGCAGTGCTTTCCTTCCCTTATGAGTAACTCTGTGCAACACCTTTTTTCCCTTCACATTGAAAACCTTCCAGATACAGTATGATAACCTCAGGAGACCCCAGAGTCTCAGCAGGGAGTTGTCAAAACAAGAATAGAAGGAGCAATTGGTTTGAAAAGAGGTGATGGGAGCTAGTATGGAGATTAAGATACAAGGAAACATGAATTTTGTTTTCTTTTTTACAAATCCAGGAGAATATTAGTTGAGTAGATGTTTAAAATACAACATTCGAAGAACCAAAAGTTAGAGGTAATGCAATGATTTTGACATAAAGAAGAAGAATCAACACATTTTACAGGCTAGAAATTTCTAGAAAGTCTTTACATAGGAGGTAATATTTGAACTTCATCTTAAAGGCCGAGCAGGATTTATCAAGGCAGCCAAAATGTGGAGGTTTTTTTCCCAGTTCATACAGATTTTCTCAATTTTTTGATGCCAGGAATGGGTTTTTTTTTTTTTTTAAAAGGCATCTACAAGCCCATTGTAAGACATAAAATTTGAAGCAACCCCCAAACTTGAAAATAAAAGAGCAAAATATCAGTCAAATAAAGAAAAAAAATAGAATTAGTAAAATAAATATCAGAAAAAAAAACTGAATAAAGATGAAAAATGTCATAAGAGACAGAGGAGGATATTTTCTTAATAAAAGATGTGGGCTGGGCATGGTGGCTCATGCCTATAATTCCAGCACCCTAACCCTAACCCTAACCCTGAGGTGGAAGGACTCCTTGAGGCCAGGAGTTCAAGACCAGCCTGAGCAACAAAGCAAGGCTCCATCTCTAAAAAAAATATAAAAATTAGCCAGGCATGGTAGTGTACTCCTGTAGTCTCAGCTGCTCGGGAGGCTGAAGCAGGAAGGTCATTGGAGCCCAGATGTTTGAGATTCCAGTGAGGTATAATGATGCCACTGTACTCTAGCCCAGGCAACATAGCATCATTCTGTCTCAATAAAAACCAAAAAAAGTTATCCATTAAGAAGCTCTAGAAGTCATGAAAAGTGATCTACTAGATGGGACTTTGAAATAAATACACCAAAGCCACTTTAGAATTTCAAGGAGTAAGGTGCATATTTCTTGCTCAGAGATTCAAGAGATTCACAGATCAACAGAATACTATACTAGAATTTGAATGATGACAATAAACAAGTCCAATCAAACAGATATATTCATCTACATACCTACATGTATGTAAATATGAAGAAATAGATAGATATGCCTGTATGTATGTATATTTTGTAGCCAGAAGATCAACATCCTTCAAAAGTAAGTTTACCAAAAATTTCAATGTGTTTGTTAAGCCATAAAATCTCAATAAGTGCCAAAAAATGTCAAAATTGCAAAGGTACATAGAGGAATTAATGTGGTACTTTTAGAAATCCTTAACAAATAGATGGCTAAAAAACAAAAGTAAATAACAAGACTACAAAACTATCCATTTGGAGATTACAAACAGCTTTCTAAATAATGCTTGGGTTAAACAGAAATCCAAACCCAAAATTACGATCTATTTAGAAACAAGCAACTAAAAAACTGTATTTCTAAATTTTGGAATATCGCTGTACTCCAAGGAAAATTTACAACTTTCAATGCTTGTATTAGAAAACAAGGAAGATTGAAAATAAATGAACTGAAGGTTCAGCTCAGGAAGCTGGAAAAGAACAACACAAACAACAATAAAAAAAAATTAGAAGAAAGTAAAAAGTAGGAATAAATAAAGATAAAAGCAGAAACAAATGAAATAGAAAACAAAAGAAAAATAGGAGTCTGCAGCAATAAAACTAAAAGCCAGCTCTGTAAAAAGGGTAATAAACAAACTTCTGGCAAGACTGATCCAAAAATACAGAGAACACAAATAACACTTTTAAGAATGATAAAGAAGGTGGGCGTGAACTCCCAATGTGGGAGAGCTTTATTCTATGTATAAATTTATATCAACAAATCTGAAAATCTGTATTAAAGGGCTTATTATTAAAGATCATTACCAAAGTAAACTCAAAAACAGTTTAGAAAAATCAAAGGAAAATAAAAAAAAATTAGAAGTCAACAAATATCTAACCCTCCCATATCACTAGATCCAGATAGTTTTATGGATGAGTTCTACAAACATCCTCACTATAGATAATATATAGGTTACTGCAACACTGGAAAAAACAGAGAGTTTCCAAAATCATTCTCAAAGAGAAGCATAAAACTGGTATAAAACCAAACTGTCCTTTATCAGAAATAAAGACCCTCAAAAGAACAGACTAGTACATAGATATAAATGCCAACAATGCTAACAAATAAATAATTTTAATTTAACAGGGCCTTAACCCATCAGGACCAAGTAGGATTTCTTAGGAATGCCTCGATGATTCTTCAAAATAAATACCTGAAATAAAATACTTTCATTTAAAAAAAAAGTAGAAACCCTATGTGTTTAACTCAATAGATGTTAAAAAATCTTCATAAATATCTACTTAAGTTTCTAAAAAAAAAAAAAATCATAGCAAGCTAGAAACAGATTTTATTTTAGCTGATAGAGTATTTAGCAGAAATCTACTACAAACGTGCATTTAAAAGTGACACAAAACAAACATTCCAATTAGAATAAAGGATTAGATCAAGAAATTTCTTATGGCTGTTAATATTCAACATTGTCTACACAGTCCAGAAACTGCGCCAAATTAAACAAAAACAAACACCAAACAAAACAAAAAAACTGAAGGAAATTAAAACTGTAAAGAAAGCCATATATTGTCACTGTTTGCATGTTATATAATCTTTACCTAAAAAAAACCTGCTAAAATCAACTTAATTTTTTAATTAGCAAGAAAACTATTAAAGTATCCAATTGCAAGCAAAAATCAAGAAGTCTCTAAACACTAAACAGAATTTATAGTGGAGAAAAGTGTCTCAGTTATCACATTTAACACAAAATTCCTGGTTATAAACATAATTAAAAGTACAGAATGTAAGAACAACTAAAAAAAAATTCTAAAGTACGTTAAAAATATTTAAATAAGTTAAAATACATACAATGTTACTTGACAAGAGGGATCATTAATCTACTGGCTCACTGTAATCCCACTAAGAATCCCAAAGTGATGTTTGACTAAAACTGAATAAACTGCCTATAAAATCTGTCTAGAGGATGTGAGACTATATTAAAAAGAAAATAGAAATCCTGGTATTGAGGTGATGGGGGCCAAGAGGGAGGCTAGAATAGACCAAGGGAAGGGCATCTGTATATCAGACGTTACCATTAGAATATATAGGAAGCTGCGGTCATTTAAAGAAGGTGGTAAAGAGAGAAATGAGTGGAACAGAACAGAGAATACTCAAACAGATCATGCACACATGGAAAGTCCCATTTTGACAATGAGAAAATTCATTCTCTGCTGGTGGAAAGAATGAGTATTTTCCATAGATAAAGCTAAATTTTAGACTGATTTTCCTAAAAAACATAAAAATAAAAACCATGAATATGTTAGCACATTTTAAAATGTTTTAATGACAGAAAGAATGAATGCTAAAATCCATAATCAAACGCAATGACAGAATTCAGTCCCTTTAAAATATAAATATCTCTGAGCTAAAAAATACTATAAACTTCATTAAGATACTGATGAGACCCCAGTGTTGACAATACTGAGCCACAGCACAAATGCCAACAGCCTTTTTCCAGGGCCAGGGCGCTTCTTTTCTTTTTAAGAAAAATAAGCACTTATTTGTTTAAGTCGCTGTTCTTTACAGAGGGCAACTCCAGACGCTAACAGTAGAGCGAAAAGAACACCACAGGAATCACTAAGATAAAGACAAATAACCCAATGGAAAAAATGGGTAAAGGTCAGAATAAGTAATTTAGAGAAAAAGAGGAACAAATAAACAAATGTGCATTAAACTTATACGAATAAAAACACTAGAAAGGACCGATTACAAAAGTGAGATAACACTTTTCAGCCTGTAGATCCACAAAAGTAGGGAAAGAGAGAGAGAGATAATATCCATTGCAACCAGAGGCAGGGGGAATCATTATAATTACCATGTGATATTCCTTGGCACAGCCATTCTGAAAGTCAGTTCAATTTTTCAGCTTTAATTAATTACGAGTTTAGATGTGTCTTCCCTTTGACCCAGCATTGCCCCTTCCTAGACTCTATCTTACATTCAAAATATGTTGTGTATGTCCCCAAAGATACATGTTCAAACAAGATCACTTCTAGATTGTTTGCAAAATCAGAAAAGTTAAAATGCTTTTCCTGAGCATCACTAAAGAAGTGGCTCCATGAATAATCATATGCAGCAATTATAAAGAATAATTATAGGCTTAGCCCCCGTAGCTCAGCCGCTAGGGTGCCAGCCACGCACACCAGAGCTAGCAGGTTTGAACCCAGCCCAGGCCAACTACAACCAAAAAATAGCCAGGCGTTGTAGTGGGCACCTGTAGTCCCAGCTACTTGGGAGGCTGAGGCAAGAGAATTACTTAAGCCCAAGAGTTTGAGGTTGCTGTGAGCTGTGAAGCCACAGTACGCTACTAAGGGTGACAGAGTCAGACTCTGTCTCTGTTATAGAAAAATGGCTAAAAGGTGTTGTTTCAAAATAAAATGTATTTTCAGACAAACTGGAATTCAGTAAATAATTTTTAATGAATAAAAGTGAATTAAGAGTTGAATGAATGAATTATTCCAATTTTGTTTAATAAGCAACAAGATTATAACTGTATCTTTGGAAAAACATAGAGGATAGACACCAAGGTATTCCAAATGGATACATCTAGGGAAAAACAATGAGCCAGGGAGGAGGAGGTTGAGATGGGCTTTTTGTTTTTACATTTCTATTGCATTTTTTGGATAAACATATATTTATATGTGGGGTTTAAACATAATTATATGAAAAAATGTCTTGCCTGTTTAGCAATTGTGAATTAGTACTTTTATTCATCTGTAGATGAACTCAGGAATACCAACATAAAGTTTACACAATATTATCTACTGCTGTAGAAATCCAGGATGTAGACCTCAGAGGAGTGGGCCCACTTGAGAGAGAAGCCACACAAAACTTAGTTTTAAGCAGTGTGAAAGCCAGATCACCTATCTTGGGCTCATCCTGGTTCTTCAAATGATAATGCAGCCCAGATTTGTATAACAAAGAATCATGCATACTGTGTCTCAGGATGCTGATGTATATGTAACAGGACTCATCTATACCTATGATAGAAAGATTGAAACTGGTTACAGTTGTTAAATGTAGATGATCACTAGATAGACACCCACCAGGTTCATGCCCAAAGTCTCTTTGCCAAAGGAGCTGAGCTCACCTTGCTTGTTGGTCTTCAGATATACCCTCTCTATCCCTTCTTCCCATCAATGAATAATGCCTCCCAGTATTCACATTCTAATATATTAATAGCTTCCTCCTCCCAAATTTGGACTGGCCCTAGCCTTTACTTTCAATCGAAAGAATACTGCATAAGTATTTTAAGTCTAAGGTTACATCACGGACAGCCTCCAAAGATAGGTCTAATCTGACAGCTTCCACAAGGTGTTATGGAATGCTTTTTCTTGGAACTCAGCTGCTTTGTAAAGGGTCGATGTCCCGGAGACCATCATGCTGTGAAAATTCCAAGCCATACGGGGAGGGCACATGTGGGAGCTCAGGTGGATGGATCCTGAGAGACAGTAGCAACTGCTGACAGATGAAGCTGAGGCAAGTCTTCAGAAGTCATCCTCTTGGGGAAACTGCTTTAGAGAACACAAGTGAGAATCGTCTGAGCCAAATTAATCCACAAAACAATGAATAATAATAATACATTGTATTAATCCACTAATTTTTGGTACGATTCCATCGGAGCAATCATGGCTTTCCCAAGAAAACAGCCCTACAGGAAGAACGAAGGAAAGTTACCCTGTGAAAATACAGGGACGCTCCCAGGCTTCTTGTCAAGACTTAGTACAAGGCTTCTAGTTAATGTTCATATTGCTCACACCTCTATAGGCTTAATTTCATGAATTGTACTACCTCAGAGATAGGTAGGATTAACAGCCTCATTTTATAGGTGAAGACACTAAAGTCTTAGACAACATAACTTGTTCAAGACACAGAGCTAGTATCCAGTGAAACCGGCACGTTCACATAATCACGTATTCTCTTAGGAAACGCTAATAGAGTGTCTGCGAGATCAGATACCCGTAAAATGGCACTAAGCTCTGCGAGTTCAAAATAGCTATTGATCCCTGAAGATCTGATTTCCAGAATTCCAGTGGTGGAACCATATTTCACTGACTTCCTAATAGTGGCATTAATAAAACGCAAATACAGGAACGATTTCAGAGTTAAGGGAACCGATTTACGGGGTATCTAAAATGTGCCAGTATGAGTACGAGATGCTGAGAAGAAAGGTGAGAACACCATCCTTTCTTCTTCCAAAAACATCACAGCCCCTGGGCAAAAGAGAAGCAGGAAAAGGAAACATCACAGAACAGCATGAAACATACACTAATTGAAATCTGTATGAAGTGTTCTAAAAATAGATGGGAGAAAGCCTATGTCATTCGAGTATCTCAATTATCTTAACTTACTCAACATAAATGCAGGCCTTTCCATGTGAAATTCTTAAGATTTCAACATCAGGAAGGCAAGTATTTTACTTACCCTAGAAGTGGTTGATAGTGCCTTGTCTAATTGCAAACATTTAAGTTAAAGCTTGAAGACGCCTTGAGATGACTTTTTCTTCAACAAAAGGCAACCTTGATGGAGCCACTTCTCCGCCCACTGGAAAAGGACATGCTCTACAGCTGGACTCGACATATGATGGGAAGTCCAAAATGTCAAGGAGCCATTGACTTGTGTGTTTGTGCCAATATATCGCAAATATGGTTTCTTGTAGTGGTGGGGCTGGGCTCAGCCCCAACGTGCCAGATGGTACTGAGTACTCAAGAATAAAGCCATCTGCAGAACAACTCCTTCTACGGCCATTACAATTTGTACTGATTATAAGCTTCTATCAGAATGTCTTTAGGACTCTTATCTACCAATAATCTGACATTCTTCATTACAGCTCTGGGTTTAAGACTATACTGTCAGCTCTAAGGAAGGGAGGAATATAACGTATGAATATTTTCTGCACCACCCAGCGATGCAGATCCTAATTTGCATTATACCACCTTCACGGGAAATTCATAGACTAGAAAACAATTTAGACCCACCTGCAAAGGCCAAGTTAATGACACAAGGAGCTGCATGAGATTGTCCCTGGTTTTGAATTAAATCTGAAGGAATGAAACATTAGAAGAATTTAATGCAAATTTCATTTGACCAATGATGATAATCACCTTCCTTAAACCAAAAGCCTACTTGGCCACAGATGGCCCATGGATTGGATCTGACTCCAAAGGCTTACCACTCAAGTGTAATATTTGGGTGCTGCTTGCAACAATAACAACTCTGTATTATTTATTTATCCAGCCTGTAAGGATGTGTGATAATGTATAAGAGGATGTTCTGTAGGTGATTAAAATCTTTTCTGAATCAATTTTGGCCCCAGTGGTTGATACTTTATTTCTTCACAGTGTTCAAGACATTAAGGTACCATAAAATGCGTTAATGATCCATTTAAAAATGGCCTTTATAGGAAAAAAATCACTTTTCTATTTGAGGAAACTGACATTACATTATCTTTACTATTATAATTTGATAGCATCTATTTACATAGAGGCACTAGCTAGGGTAGAAGTTACATGATAATCAACAATTTTTTGATACTGAGATTAAAATAAAATATGAAATTATTTTTTTATTTTTTTTTTGGAGTTTTTGGCCAGGGCTGGGTTTGAACCCACCACCTCTGGCATATGGGGCCAGCGCCCTACTCCTTTGAGCCACAGGGGCTACCCAAATATGAAAGTTTTTTAACTTAACCGATCAAAACAATCTCTAGGGGAATAGTCAAGATACCATATTTCACAGATCCATCATATGTGAGGCAGTTTCTGGACTTTGAGATTGCTCCTCAAAACGCTCAAAGGAATCCTAAAACTGATCTCAAATTTCTAGTGCTATCACCAAAGCTCTCTGTCCACTGTTTGCAATAGAGGGCTTCCCGGAAACATTTTTAAGGACATTTATGTCGAAAGGATTTAAGGAATTATGAATAGGAGCTTTACACACTTTATCATGCTCTAGCAAGCATCACAAATAAAAGATATGCACAGATGACCTAGAGTGTTGTGTTATCGCAAGGCGAGATCCAGCTTGGATCATTTTGGTTTCCGCTGGCCAACATACCATGTTCAGTATAACCCAACTGTATCATTCTGGACTTACCCAGTGTCTTAAAAGACAAAATATTTTAAAATAAAAATATTCCACATATGATTTTCTCTCTGCCCATACGTTCTTCCTTCTAAACACTATTGTTAGACTTTCTCTAGCAATGACACTGGATCTGCCTTAAAATTGAGCCCAAGTCCAATGCCATATGAAACTCCAAGTGCTGACTGGCTTTTGTGATCATCATTTAACAACAAAATTTCCAAGCAGGGCATGTCAAGGACAGAAAGTCCCATCTCCTGCCTTGTATAGTGGCACCGGACTCTCACTACAACAATTTATCATTGACAAAAAAGTGAAGATAAATATTCACTGACCACCATAGTGAGGTCCCTGTATTGTTATAAACACTAGACTATAACACAATACCTTGTGGTTAAAAAAAAAAAAAGAGAGAGAGAGAGAGAAAGACTATGTAAATAACTCCTGCGTGTCAGAAATCAGTGATCACTGGTTCAGTATAATGCTGAACAAAAGGGCAGAGAGGATGTTTCTATTTTCCTATATCCCTCATAACTGCTGAGAAACTGCTAATTACCTAACAGGTAGAAAATTATGGGAATATTCTAAAGCAAGAGCAGGGGAAGGGCCAATAGAGTGGATAATTTCATATATTATCTCTGAGTGTGAATTTATGGCTTCCTTGGTCTTTCAAAGAGTCATCAGTAGAAGGTCAAATAGTCTTCTTTTGTTAGATTTCTCTTGTTTTTTATACGATGACTTGATAAAACCATGTACATCTTCCCAAATAGCTACATAAATAATAAAGTGATATACTCCCTACAGTCTATAAATACATTAGCTTTGTTCCAAGAATTTAATCTTTAGAGATCTGTTTTTAAAGGATCAATATCAAAGAAGGTATACACAGATTTACATATGTCAGATATTTTCATTCTAAAGGCTTTTTGTGCAGGGTTGGTTCCAGTACTGTAGCCCGTCATGAGGTGACAGTGATGGTTCCCTGACAACTTCAACATGAGGAGGTACCTAAAAGTGCCAAACCCCTTAACCAAAGGCCAAATTTCACAGTGCCAAGGCCAATTTGGTTTCATTTTATTTATGTAGAACAGTGACACCTAGTGGCAGGGAAGGCAAATCACAAAAGAGAATTCTCCGGTGGCACCCCCCACCCCATTTTGGGATTAATGAAAAATGTGACCCAAAAAGGGCTTCACTCTCTTGTCAGCTTATTTTTGAAGTATTCAGTGATTTGGGGTTAAGGGCCCATTTCAGTGGGCTTCACCTATCCTGGTTTCTCTGGGAGGAGGCAAACCCAGTTATAACGCTCGAGGGTGGGAGGGTCTAAGAAAAGAAGGCACTGGTGTTCTAAAGATAGAGCATAAGCACACAGGGCCAGCTCAGGTCCTAAACAGCCAACTAAGGACACCGGAGGATTACCCAAAGGCTCTGGAGTGAAGGCATGCAGAGGAAATTTTACCAGTAAAGGGAGACGGAAGAGTGAACGTCAAATATGAATCACAATCATATTCTCATTGCTTTTCTGCCATTAGATTGTGAGTTCCTTGAGAGCTGAAAGTATTATCTGTTCCTTTTGTTAGAAGCAGCTACATATGTCTGACAAATGGCAGGTGCACATTAAATGTTGATTGTGAGAGAGTGAGAGAGAGCAATAAAGAGAATGAGTCCGGTCAGATAAGTACTTCTGGGAAGACGACAGAAGATAAGGAGTCTGCACTGAACTGCCATGAAAGCTAAGACAGCTTTTAGCAAACTTGATGGAGTTAAATAATAGCAGTAGTGGTTGATTTCCACTGAATACTTATGACACACCATTCAAACTTACTCCTCTATTAGTATTAGTATTCCCATTTAGCATGTGGGAAACCAAAGCACACTTACATAGCGAGAGAGCTGCAGAGTTAAAATTCTAAGCCACAGCCACCTTGTTCCTGTATTCCTGCTTTTAACCACTATGCTAAGCTATCTCTCTTCAATAAAAACGGTTAAGTTCCAAGAGAAGTATTTAATTTACAACAGGATTTTTTTAAGCATAAAAACTAATAGTGCCTCAAAAACCTGATTTGCACATATTTCAATAATTCTGTTACATACAAGGAACTGTATACCCTTACATGCTCTTTACCATGGTCCTAGTTGGAATATTCACACTTGCCTTCAGAGAGCCAGAGGTAACGCCTAAACTCAACCCCCGCAAAATCATTTTGTTTTCGTAATTTCTGAATATTTGACATAAGAAAACTTTCTTCCTCTGCTCTACCCATCAGTCTTCTTTTATTTATTTATCATTATTGTTTATCTTTTTATTTATTATCATTACTATTATTATTATTTTGTGTGTGTGTGTGTGATGGCATCATGCTCATTGTCCAGGTTGGAGTGCAGTGGCATCTTCAGATCTCACCATAATCTCAAACTCCTGTTCTCAATCCATCCACCTGCCTCAGCCTCCTGACGGGAGGCTGGGGTAGATGGGATTACAGGAGCATGCCACAAAGCCCAACTAATGTTTTTTAAGTTTTTGTAGAGATGGGGTCGCACTATATTCCTCAGGCTGGTCTTGAAATCTTGGCCTCAAGTAATCCTCTCACTCAGCCTCCCAAAGTCCTAGGATTACAGGTATGAACCACCATGCCCAGCCCCCACCAGTCTTTTTTAGTGTAAGATTCCACCATTTCCTAAGACTTCCTGGAAAATATTTAGAAAGTGGTCCTTGTAATTCTCTTCATATATCACTAGTTTAGCAAAAACTCCCCTGAGGTTCACTTACAATCCTCTCTTGCCCACCTAAGGCCTTGGCCATTCAGAATGAGAGGAAAACAGGGTATGAGCATAGGTTCCCTTTGGGGTCCACATGTGTCTTATCTGAATTTGAATGAACAAGATGGCACCCAGCGAGTTTTCTTAACCAGCAACATTCTGCAGCAGAAATGTCTTTGCTGGCCAAAATAAGGCCAGCTATTATACTTAGAAGGAAGTCTGGCTTCAAGTAAGCTCCATCTGAAATCATTTGAGAACCAGAGATTACAAAATCAACCATAATTGGTGTGAACCCACACTAACCAAAGAAGATGTAGGCACAACGAAGGTCCCAGAGGAGGGGTGAGCACAAAACCACATTACACCTTCTCCTTAAATGCCTAGTCTCAATACTCAGTGTCACTGTGGACGAACAGCTGTCAAATACTCTGGGGTGGGGGCAAATGGCAGGGGCACAGGAAATGTTGAATGAAAGAGACAGAGAGCAATAAAGAGAATGAGTCTGGTCAGATAAGGACTTCCAGGAAGAGGACAGAAGATAAGGAGACCATATCAATAGCCTGGAAGACACCTGACTTATAATTGGTGTAGGCCTCCTTTAATCTGAATTCTTGCCACCTTGAGTTCCCTGTTCCTCATATCCTTTATTCAAGAAGTATGCGAGGTTATACTCTAGGTCTTTTGTGATTTAGCATTTATAGTCCATAGTGCCTCTGGGACTAGATTACCTCCCTGCATGATATTGTTTTTCATTTCCACGCTGACAAACACACCATTTCAACTGTCACTTAAGCAGCCAGTTCAAGCTCTGCTATTATTTCAGCTCCATATTGTCAAACAGGTGGATTTATAAATGTGTTACCTGAAGGAAACGTTCCCCCAAATAGCAAAAGTGGAGACTTTATTTATTTATAATTATTTGTTAGATTTGTAAAAATGTTCCTGTTGCTGGAAAGCCTCTGGCTAAATACAAATTAAAACGCTTTTGAATGTAGTAAAATCAGCAGTGGCATCATTTTAATTACCCATTGGGGGGATGCCGGGCTGCAGAGATGTATTTATCTCTTTTGCTCCTTGTTTAATGGGATTGCCTGCTTAGGGGTAGGAACCTCCTGTGTACATGGTATGACATGAACTGCCCAACCACCTCATGTATTTTCATGTGATTCAGGCATCCACTGCTATCCCTACTTATGGGCTGTGGTCCAAAAGAAGACAGAAGGCACGGTGGTGGAAATAATCCATCCTTCCTCATAACATCTTGGTTGGGAAGCTAGCATTCAATGCTCTTTCATTTTGTAGACTTGGTAAGTGACGCAGGATGAACATCTCCCAGCCCAGAGGTGACCAGGCTGTTCCCTCTCCTTCCCTGGATAGGGCTATGGTTTCTGCTACCCAATCCTCTAGAACACCCTTGATTTCCATCCCTCTGCCCCCTTAGTAGTCTCCCACTAAATTCTCCTCTGTTTGAATGAGCCAGTGTCCATGTCTGTTGCTTGACACCAAGAAGGCTGACTGGCGGGGGGTTTAAAACAAACACGAAAACAAGAAACAATGTAAAAAACCAGTGTGGCTCACCTTTAGGGAGCCAGATGGAGACCTGTTTCCAATCCCAATCAGCCTTAGACAAGCTATAGACTAGAACCACGCTTTTCTTTATTAAAAAGAGAGAGCACAGAATAGCCATTCGAGTAAGGTCTTTGCCTTATATGCAGACCTGATTTTGACTTCTGACTTTGCCCTTTATTGAACTTGAACCAGTCCCTTACCCTCTCTATGCCTCAGTTTCCTCACCTGTCAAATGGCATCGCTGTGAGGGCGATGGACTTCTGTGAAGTCCATACATAGCACATCTCTCCATCCGTTTCATGTGGCACAGTGCTTAATCAACATTAGCCAACTTGGTTCTCTCGTCATCTGTCAACTGAGGAATAATAATATCCCCACTCACTCACAGAGTTATTTTCAGGATGAAATGTGTGAGACAATACTTGGAAATATATAAAGAGTCTACAAGTATAAAATCAGAAAAAAAAAAAAAATAGAGAAGCTGCCCTCTGGCTCCTGCACAGAATTGAACTGGCTCAGACAGCAAGGCAATGTTTGTTCAGCGATTCCTCTGGTAGGGAATGTTTAGCAAGCAGTTGGGAGTTTTGATGTTCAAACAAAGACGGGGGAAGGAAAGCTGCCCTCGAGACTGAGAGGCATATTTTAGGAAAGACTCTCTTTTTACAATTAATTGGTGATGATACATTTAAGACATCCAATGAAGTATAGAGAAAAACAAGAAATGAAAACCAACATACCCATCATTCAGTAGAAGGAATAAAACCCTGCTAACGACAATGAAACCTGTGCAGTTTCCCCTATCTCATTCCTTTCTTTCTCCTTGCATTTCTCATGTGTGTTCATCCCTAAACAACATGTAAATAGATGCATACGTATTCAAAGGACCGGTTTTTAAATTATAATATAAGCAGTGGCACCCACTGCATAGATTCTTACACAACTTGCTTTGCTTTTTATCACGACTGCATCGTGACTTTGGGATAACTACCGTAACAGTGTGCACATCTGTTCAGTGTGGGCAATATGACACTGGACAAAGATGTCACCACAGTTCACTGGCAACATTTAAATCACTTCCCATCTGATACTCTTTCATCAATTCTTTTTATGCCTTGATGCCAGTTTCTCTAGGGCCAGAAGTTCTCAGTCTTGAGATTCTATCCCATGGAGGGTTTCTTCAGACAAAGATTGCTGGGCCCCTCACCCAGAGTCTCTGATTCAGTAAGTCTTGGTATAAGACCCAAGAATTGGCACTTTTACCCAATTCCCAGGCGATGTTGATATTACTGGTCCAGGGACCACACTTTGAGAACCATTGCTCTGCACTCTATTTAAGAGGGGAACTAGTAGGCCCTAAAGGATATATATTACTTTGCCAGGAATGACTAAATCACTTTCTAAAGCAGTTGAATTAACAGTGTTAGGTGTTCTCATTCTCCAATTTCTCATCCACCCTGAAAAACCATCTTTTCCATTTTTTTTTTCAAAGTTGTCGATCGGTCTTCCCCGCCAGGCACTGAGCTTTTCACAGCTGATTAGTTTCCTAGACCTAGCACAGAGCACACACTGCAAAAGTGTGTTATGAATGGGTGAATGGCTGGCTAGCTCTCCAGGTTCCCCTAAGGAATCCTTACCCTGAGAATGGAAATAATTCAGGTCTCTGAGGCAAGAACTAAAACTTTTCCTGTAAAAGGGACATGCTTGGAGAGTTTATTAATTTTTTTTTTTTAGATTTCAAATTCTTTTCTTCCAATAATCCTTGGTGCATCTCCAAAACAGAGCTCATGCCGGCCGAGGCCCACCTGTCCTTCAGTGTTCATCTTACATGAACCCTCAGGCACTAGGGACTTAATCTCACCACATGTTCAAACAGGTCTCCGTCACTGGCATCATTATCTGTAATGCAGCAAGAGCAATAATAATAACAGCTAAAGTTATTGAGTGCTTACTGTGTAGCTGGCACTCCTTACATGCATCGACTGTTTTAATCCTTACTACAATCCTTAGTACAAATACCTTAATTCTTGCCAATTAATGGATGAACTAAAGGTTTGGAGCAGTTAAATAACCTGGTCTCAGTCACATCACCAGCCAATAAAATCCAGATTTGGTGAACTCCAAAGTCAATATTCCTTTGTTTTTCCAATAGGTCAATATCAGTCACTTCATTTCTTCACACATAAAATGGAACCCTAACTGTAGGGGGATACAAGCCCAGATTGTTTCTATCAATTCAGCTGAAATTAGTCCCAAAGATCCCAAGCTATTAAGGGGAAACACACAGAGAATCGCTTGAACAACCTTTTTTTGTTTCCCTCGGAGGAAACTAGCTAGGTTCAGCAGACCAAATCCCCAACCGAAAACCTGTTAAGGAGGGCTGAAAATAAACATGAAATTTAATTTGAAAATATATTTAGTGACACCCCTCTGTCAATCAGATGTCCACTTGGCAAACGCCCAGGTCGCAAAGCTGTGAACTTCAGCAAAAGGGAGGCTTTCTACAACCAGCCAGGCACAGACCATTTGCATTCAGAGGCCATTGCTTTTCTTGTATCTTATTTTTTGTTTGGGGAAATATCGAGAGAGACTTCGCTGCAAATTGTGCTACCAGACAAGATGAATGATCATCAAAATACAGTCAGCAAAATTTTAAAATATGGATAAAGGAAAGATATTAATATCCCTTTCTAAGGTAATCAGTACTTTTTGTTTGACAAAGAAATTGCCCACTGTTTATGGTTTATGCAAATAATATATGTTAATGTTGAGGCTGCATAGTATATGGATTTGCATATAAGTGTTTGTGGAAGATACATGCCAATACATTTTAAACTTCTTCCTCATATAAACACAACGATTTCATAAATATACAGCACCTTGTTCTTAAAAACATTTATTATAATTTTATGCAATGCAAATCACATTAGAATAAATTATTTGTTGCTAAAATGGCGAAGTCAGCAAAATTACAGGGAACTATAAAGTCCCAGCCATTGTGTACTTTTCAATTACATCAAAGTGCACTGTCACCTCCCTGGTGGCATTCATGTGGATGCTCTGAGCCTGTGGGACTCCTGGCCTCTCAGCTGGCCCAGGAACCATGTGTGTTCATGGCATCAAGTTGTATCCCTGCTAGCTCACAGATTGGAGAACAAACTTTCTTTATTACAGATTAATAAAGAGGACCTTTAGACTTTTTTTTTTTTTAACTATGAGGATCAACCCTGACTACTAAAGAGCAGGGCCCCAATGGAGACTGTTCTTTAAGGAATTGATAAACAAGACCTAAGTGGAAAAGATATGACTATAGCAAGTCCCTGGGACCCTAACCATATCTTTACTCATGTCCTCACATACTCTTTCATGCAACACAGAGTTTCTGAGCACCTACTATGTGCCTTCTGTCATTCTAGCCTTAGAGCCATGGACATAATAATCAAGGACCATGTCCCTGTGGAATTTATAGTTTAGAGGCAAAGATGGGGCTTAGATCAGTATACAAATAAATATGATTTCAGATAGTTATGAGTGATGGACCCATCATGTGTCAATTAGTGGGGAGTGCTTGGAGGAGAGGTGCCCTTGATGGGGTGGTAAGGGAATGCTTATCTGAAGAGGTGACATTACATGGGGAGATGCAGCCAGGGTCTTATATGGGAAGACCCAGGGAGGGTGCCTGAGGCCCAGCAAGGGCAAAGACCTGAGGAAGAACAAGGAGGAGAAAGGTCAAGTCATCTGGAGTCCTGGATGCCACAGAATGGAGTGTAGTATTGATTCCAAGCAGACTGGGAAGTGGCTTGGATGTGTACACAAGACATTGACACATTCTGAAACATTACTGTGAAATGGATGGAAAATCAGACAGGGAGAGCCTAGCCAGAAAGGTGCCCAGCTAGTAGGGTGCTCAGGACATACTCAGGATGAAAGATGGACACAGGCTGGACTAGGAACTAAGCTATGGATCATATAAATGTAGATCAACTTGGGATATAGTTAAGAGCTAGAAAACACAGAACTTGCTGATAGACTGAAGGTGGAGAATGAATGGAAAGAAAGAACTAAAACTAATTCATCAGTTTTTGATGTCCCATTGACCAAGAGAAAACCAGATTAGGGGAAAATCAAAACATCCATTTTGGCATGCTGGTGATACCACTAAGTGTGAAGGTCAAGTCATAGGATATTTAAGGAAAAATTCAGAGAAGTGGTCAAGGGGTCTGGGGTATTAAGAAGAACAGGCAATGCATCTCTCTGCAGAAGAGCGAGCCCGTTAACAGAAGACATGGGCAAGACAGAAGCTTATGATACATCATCTGGTACTTCAAACAAGAAATCGTGTTTAAGGTGACAAAAGAGACACAAACCTAGATGACGGACGCAGGTGAAGTGAGAAAGGAAAAGCAATGTAATTGTGGTATAGTGAAACATGCATTCATCTGAGACTTGTAAGTACTGTGGCTGTATTTAGCTAACATTCACTGTCTTCTATATTCTAGGCACTGTAAGGGTGTACAGGTTTATCTCTTCAACTAAGGCTCACGTAGAGTATATTAAATGCTCCTGGCCTTTCTTAACCTTTTTGCTTACTCTGCCCTAAGGCAAATGGAATGATTATCCTGGTTGTCACATTTAGGAAAAATGTTCTTTCTCTTCTAGGAAGCAAGCTTCTCACAGGATGTAGGACTTCTCCTGTGTATACAGTAAAGTTTTATTAGATAAGTCTCCATGAAGAGAGACTTGTCCCAATCAATATTATCTGTGCACGGGTAGGTAACTCAGCCAAATGTGGGAGTTTGGCCAACAAACTCATTTGTGGCATACAAAGCCATATCTCTACTTGGGCAGTAATAAGGATGGCACGATTGCCTCTACCTGTAAGTCCCTAATCTTCATTTGACATTCAGGAAAAAAAGAAAAAAGAGGAATGCTCTTTATTGCTTACTTACCCTGCCCTGAAGACCCCAATGGACACGTCTGTGCATATTAAATTTTCACATGGAATAGCCCACATCACAAAGTGCCAAAGCTGCAAATGCTGGCCATGGGTGCAACAATACACTGTTGGTGGTATTGAAAACTAACACAGCCTTTTGGGAAAGAAGTGTAGAGAATGCTTAAAGAGCTAAAAGTAGACCTCTTATTTGATCCCACAATCCCATTACTAGGCATCTACCCAGAAGAAAATAAATCATTTTACCATAAGGACATTTGGACTCAAATGTTTATAGCAGTTCAATTCACAATTACAGGGATGTGGAAACAACGCAAGTGCCCATCAACCCATGAATGGATAATAAACTGTGGTATATGTATACAAAGGAATACTATTCAGCCATAAAGAAATATGGAGGCTTCACATCTATCTTTTGTACTCTATTTACCTGGAAGTATTTGCAGAACATCCTCCTAAGTAAAGTATCTCAAGAATGGAAAAGCATCCCAACCCAGGATGGGAAAGCCAAGACCCACATTGCAATCATTTAATATATTGTAATATTAATATGAAACTAGTAGATGAACAACTACATACCCACATGAGAGAAAAATATTTAAATTCAAGAAGGATACAGGAGTGGGTTTGGTAAGCTCTCACCTGTTGGGTACAATGTAAGGGTATATGGCACACCTCCTGGGTGAAGGGCTCAACTACAACTTGGACTTTACCTAACGCAAACACAAACAATGTAACCTACTCATGTGTACTCCTCTATTAATCTGAAATAAAAAATAAATTAAAAAATCCTCACATCAAAGATGAGAAAACTAATGCCCAAAGAAGTTAATCACTTGTTCAAGTTCACAAAGCCAACCAGTAAAGAAAGTTTCTCCAAATCCATTTCTTAATTTAAATGCTAACTCTCCTGACTGCTAGCTCCCTAACTTGGGACCAGTTTCTTCATCCATTAACACGGAGGATAACGTCACAGAAGCATATTGTGAAGGCTAATGAGATACAACTCAAAAATCAATCTGGCACATAGAAAGACATATTTAAGAAAGAGTCCCACAGGACCAGCTTCTCCCTTCAGGGTTTTGGGAGGGAAGGTGGCCACTCCTATATGAGATATTCTGCAGTGTGGAAATGAAAACAACACCAAAGAGCATGTTGTTTATCTTCAAAATGTGGGGAAGCAAATGGAAAGGATGCTCCTCTTACAAATGCATGAATAAGATCTCATCTAAATCTCTTAGGTGAAATCAAGTATGATGCCAGCATAATGGATGGAAAATCCTTAAATTTTGGAGCTGTTGAAGCATTGAGTGGTTTTTAGTTGGAGAAGGAGCCCACAGATGGGCAGTAGATCATGGAATCCCCCTCTTGCCCTCCTAACACCATGGCCACAAGATTCAGTTTAGCTGCATTTAAAAGAAGCAAGAGGAAACTAGAACTGGCAGGAAGGATGGAAACAGATTTCCTTCAACTACAGAAAGGAAGACAATGAAAAGAAAAATGACTCCAGCACTTTGGACATGGTGGGTGCTCTGGTTATGGACAATGAAGGCAATGTTGCTTCTACTGTCTGCAGTGAAGCCTGGCCTTGAAACATGCAGGAAGATGGGCAGGCTGCCCCTCAAGGAAGTGGCTGCTGGGTTGAAGATTCCAGAGCTCATAATCCCTACTCCATGGCTGCAAGCGCCTCAGGATGTAGAGAGCATCTTGTGTGCACTATACTGGCTGGAGAATGTTCACCTGCTTTACAAGGTGGAAGTGCTCACCAAGCTTAATTGGAGACTATACAAAACAAGTTTATCAGCTCATCTTTCCTTGCCAGTGAGAATGGAGTGCTTGGTGGAGTGATTATTCTCCAGCCATGCTGATGTTCTGCAGAGCCTGACTCCTCCCAAAACAAGCAGACACTTCTAGAGGAATTTCTGTGGAGCCACATGATGGAAAGCGTGTGTGTTGGATATATGTCAACCCCGGATGGGAAAGCCAAGACCCACATTTCAAGACTCCCTCCTGGTACAGTGGCAGGACGGTGGGGTTTGTCCTAGACAGCTCAGTGAACTGACCTGTCAGGCTGAGCATGAAACCTCTGAGATGCATTTCACAACCTGAAGTTTTGGGGCTTTTTAACAAGCCAGATGTTTGGTCTTCCTTGTTTTATAATTCCTTTTGCAACCTTGTGCAGCACTCAAGGCACAAGTGCTGCTGTAGTCAGGGCTTAGTGACGAGCAGGTCTTTGGCAGGTGAGTAGGACGGTGCCTGAACAGGTGTGCGTGTCTGTACGTGGGTGTGTACTTGCTTCTCTCTCGATGAAATAGAAACTCCTCATTGTGTAACCTAAGACCAAGGATGATTAAATTGTCTTTGCAAAATATGTGCTTTAACTGTTTACAAGTAAAACCTGAAGTTGCAAGAAATATTTTTTATGTCATAAAGAGATACAGCTATCATCAATGTAATATGTCAGAATGGAAAGCAAATCTACTTGTCTAAATGATTTGACAGTGGTAATGCTCCTTTTAATAACAGTAATAAGTGAAGTGTTTTTATTTGTTTTAACTGGATCCTGTGGCAACTTAAACTGTCACTCTCATCCCTCATGGGGGGCATTTTTCTTTAACAAAGAATGGTTTCAGTGAAACAATCTAGCAGAGAATTAAGGTTAGAACCTTTTAAAATAATAGTCTGATAAAGTCTGTACTTCTTTCCACAAGCTTTTCTATGCTTAACTATTGCCTAGCTCTGAGCTGTATGTACTTTATTATGAATGAATGTGTAAAAAGAACATACACGAATGCACAGTTCTTAATTTGTATATAATGGAAAGTTATTTACAATGTGATTGTAAATAAGAAAGTAAAGTCTATGGGAAAATTCGATATCTGAATTTCTTGTTTAAATATACTTTTAAGGCTCACAGTGCCTGTGGCTCAAGTGGCTAAGGCGCCAGCCACATACACTTAAGGTGGTGGATTCGAATCCAGCCCGGGCCTGCCAAACAACAATGATGGCTGCAACCAAAAGATAGCCAGGTGTTGTGACAGGTGCCTGTGGTCCCAGCTACTTGGGAGGCGGAGGCAGGAGACTCACTCGAGCCCAGGAGTTGGAGGTTGCTGTGAGCTGTGATGCCACGGCCCTCTAAGCCACGGGGACAGCTTGAGGCTCTGTCTCAAATAAATAAATAAATAAATAAATATACTTTTAAGATAAAAGTAAAAAACAAAAGAAGCATATTACTGGCAAAAAAAAAAATAAAGAGGCCTACAGGTCAGTCTAAAAACTTTAAAATCATCTATTATGAGAGAGAATTCAGAATATGCTAAATGTAGCATCGGCAGTGATTTTATTCTAAGAACTTCTTTTTGGTGCTTTATATTCGACTGATTGCTTCAGTAAATGAGCTTCAAGAAAGCAGAAACCAAAACCTTACTTTTTGGTGAGGACCACATTTTTATTGCCTATTACGCTTACAGTTAACAGTGAATTTAAAAAACAGAAAAATCTTCAAAAGGATTTAGGCAAGCGCAGTTTATTCTGCCAGTAAATGTTGCCCCTCCTGGATCTGGTCTGCACATGTGGTAGACATCTGTAGGTGTGGAATCAGGGTGGGGATGGCTGTCACCCTCTGCTTATTGCTTGAGCAGAGGACATACAATGTCTGAGATTATTATGGGGCTGTTCCCACACCCGCCAGACAAGAGGAAGGCCCGTTTGTCGATTGTGCAGCCGACAGAGCAGCTATGTTAAACCCCAGTGCCTTTCTGGTTATTGGTTCCAGTCTCTTCTCCCTCCTGGCTTTCCAATTTCTGGTTCCAGCCTCCTGAGAAGTCTGGCTCTCTTTCTTATTAAGTTCCCTTTTATATCTTTGAATCTTCATAATAAAGTTCCCTTTTCATTTTTTTTTTATAGCTGAGTATGAATGATCTTCTGTTACTTGCAAATAAAAGCACGCCAATGAAAGCAGCTTTTCACTAAGGTTGGAGGTAATACTATGGATCATCACTGTCTTTAAAATGGCATACGCTGGAAGGCTTGAAAAGGGCAGGCGTGTCTGTATTTTATAAAGTTATAAACCCACTCATAGAAATTATGTACCATGGAAACTATTAAAATCACTCCTAAAATCACTAACAATATCCCCCTACCCTTTAGCCAAAGATCACCTTATCCTCCAACTTGCCTTTTCAAGTACTTCCCTTTATGACCTCACTGGGACACTTTGTCACTGGCTGCTTTGCTACCTTCCCTTTCCTGTAGTGACCCCACCACCACTGTCCACATGTTCATGTCCCTCTCTATGTGCATTTGGTCCATATCCCTTGTTTTTTCAATTTCCTTAACAACATCCTTGCCACCCTACCCCATTCTCATTTCAGTACATGCACCAAGGAAAAACTCTAGCCCAGAATAAACCATGTCATCCTGTTTGTGTGTGTCATAAGCTGCATTGTATCCCCTCCCTCCAAATTCATATGTTGAAAGTCCGAATCTTGAGCACCTCTGAATGTGACTGTATTTGAAGGTAGGGCTTTTAAACAGGTGGTTAAGATGATATGAGGCCACTGGGGGTGGGACCTAAGCCAAAATGATTAGAAAAGATTAGGACACAGACATACACAGAGGGAAGACCAGGTGAAGGAGATAGTCTTCTACTTGCATAAGTCAAGGAGAGAAGCCCTCAGAAGAACCCGACCCTGACAATATCTTGACATGGAACTTCTAGCCTCTAGAACTATTACAATATAAACTTTTGTCACTTAAGAACCCCAGCCTTTGGTACTTTATTATGGCAGCCCTGACAATCCACACCCTGTGCATTCACCTGAGCATCTGAAAGTTGCTGGAGGAAAACTACACAACCAGGTAAAATGCTCTCACTACACATTTATGACACCAACTGGACCCTCGGTATTGCCTAGGAATTCTGCACCATTCTCTGGACAACTTCCATTTCCATTCTCTTAGATGACAGTTTTTAATCTATTCCCTTCTCTTCCCATCTCCAACTGTCCTCCACTCAACTTCCCAGTCCTCTCAATGGTGATCTTAACTCTACTTGACAAGCAAATAAAAATTTTTTTAAGCCTCCTTCAACCTTTGACACCCCCACTTACAACCTTACCTGCATTTGCTCCTTTCTCTCCACTACTCCCTCCTTTCCACCCACGCTTCCCATCCTCCCTCTCCCCCTACCTTCTTAGAATCTTCTCTTCTCCACTTTTAAACATGTTACTTCAACCAGCTTCTATCCATCAGTATTTAAAAAGCACCCAAGTCTAGCCAAGGTTATCTAAGTTCCTACTACTCTAAAATGGATACAATCACACTCCCTATAGTAAGAACTACTTGCAAATGTCTAGCATATACTTGGAACACCACAGACACACATGATCCTACTTGATTTCCATTCAGAATTTCTTGACATACAGATGGGAGAATATATCTCAGAGTTTGCAGATAAGAGAGATTAAACAGTATAATTCTTTGCCCAGTAGGCATTTGAAGAAGTTTTTAAAAATTACTTCAATCCCTCAGTTCTGACTCTCTGATGCAAGCTGTGCTTGATGGACTTCCAGAGAATAAAATAATCCTGGTATCACATGAAGAGGCCAGAATGAGTTGTTTAGCACAAAATTGGTGAGGTCGCTGGCACTGCTTATAAGAATTTACATGTAAAAGTCAATACTATAAAGAATATGCTTCATCTGTTAAAGTACAGGTCCTTCTCCACACCATCAAGGGAACACAGCAAAAAGGGAGATGAGAAGTGATGTTCTGGGACAGACGTGCTGAGGGCAGGAGAGGCTCAGCTGCCCTCTGGAGAATGAACAGAATTCTCACTACAACCACAACAGCCACTGTTTGGGAAGAAGCCCCAAGTCTTCTGGCCCAGATATTGTTGATATTATACTATGAAAATAACCTACAAGCTCCCAGCCACAGTGATGAGAACCAAGGGGACCAGCAGACACAAATGTCACCATGGGATGCCCTCTTCCTCCAGTTACTCAATTACCCCTCCAATTACAGGACAGAGGGACAGCACACCCTTCATTGTCCGTCAGTACTGCTCTGATACAGCCAGCTGAGTCCACTCCCTCCCTCTGTATCCAACATGCCCTTGATGCCCAAGAGGAGGGAAGAGACCGGTGTTTGCCAAGCAGCCATTAGTGAAGGTGTGTGGACAACTGGGTGGTGATGTGTTTAAAGTCACCACACAGACACTATTTTCTATTTATTATAGAAAATGTTTGTTGATGAAAGAGATGTATCTCAGGAAACAACTAAGCTCATAGTGCAATGTAGAACATCACACTAGCCCAGCAGATTGAGGACATCTTCATCTAATGCAGCCAAAGGTCAGCTATGACTCAGGTCCACAGTCTGTACCCCAACATCAAATTTCCACCCTAAAATGAGGTCCTCTTCATGGGTAAGAGGCCCACTAAGTATCCTCACTCCAAATATAAAGGCAGAACCAGTGGTTCCAAGTTAATAAAGAACCAGGACACCTGCCAGGTGAACCCATACTTAAAGATACGCTGCTTTGGAGTCTGAAGGAGTTCTTGAAGTCCTGAAGGAGAATATTCAGCAGACAGAGGGCCCTTTCTCCAGGACCAATACTACAGGTGAGTGTGGCACAGCCCCAGAGAAGACTGCCTTCCTTAGTTCCATAGTGAGCAATCCTGGAGAAGGTAAGCCATCTGGAAAATAAAGTTGTCTCAAGTGTGTCATATTGGATGAGATCCCAACAATCAATAAGAACCTCTTGGAGGCCTTGTGGGATATGCTTAAGCTAAATATTCACACTAATGACTATGTACATAGGAGAATCCTAGAATCTTAAGACCCTAAAAGTTTTATAGGGCAAAAGATTTTGGGTGACATACTAGGACACCATCTGTCCCCACTATTATTCCATGAGAGGCCTCCTCTTCAGGGACTCATCCAAAACATTAAAGTATGAAACTCATTTACTACCTACAGATGGCAGAACACATTGGAAGAAATGGCTGTATCACTTTGGAGCTCTGTATCCAGAGACCAAACTCTAGAGGGGCTTTGCAGATACTGTCATCTGGAATGTCTAGAACCGGAAGCAGGTGAACGCTATGACAGTCTCATTTTCACACTGTCCTCTGTGCACAATGCTCTTGAGTGGGTTCCTAAAGATGCAAAGTCCAAAGTGGAAATTCATCAGTTGAGCAGCCTCCAGGACCAGGCAGTGGTCACAGCAACATGTACAGAGGTTTCTGTCAAGATAGGGGACACTTGGACCCTCAAATGCTTCTATGTCCTACCAAATTCACACAGCAGGACATGGAAGTCTATTCCATTGCCATCACAAACTACTGCACTATCAGGAACCAAGAACATCTGGGCCTGCCACAACCAAGTAGCACAATCTGGTGACTTATGACAACAGAGTTATTCTCTCATGGTTTGGGAGGCTAGAAGTACAAAATCAAGGCATTGTCAGGGTCATGCTCTGAAGGCTCTAGTACAGGGTCCGTCCTTGCCTCTTGATAATGTCTGGTGGTTTCTGGCAATTCGTGGCGTGCAGATGCATCATTATAACCTCTGCCTCCAGTGGCACATGGCATTCACCCTGTGTGTCCCTTTTGTCTTTGTGTCTTCCCACTACACTGAGTGTGTGTCTGTGTCCACATTTCCCTCTTCTTACAATGACACCAATCATTGGTCTGAGCCCCTAAACCAGTATGATCTAATTTTGAGTCGATCGCATCTGCAAAGACCCTATTTCCAAATAAGGCCACATTCACAGGTTCTGGGGCATAAAACGTCAACTAATCTTTTGGAGAGACATAATTTAGCCCATGACTGAATTCACCCACCCGCATGTGAAACATCAAACACAAGGAGCAGGTGCAGAACTGATGGCCACTTGGGCTCCATGTACATGACCTGGCAGTCATCTCTATGCCAGAACAGACCAAAGCCTTCAGTATGTCACCACTGGTACCTTAGAGCCTGGAAAAATAGACAGCATGACCTACACACAAGACCCACATATGGCAACTGGGAGGGTACAGTGCTGGCAGGGGCAATAGATAGGACAGAGAAAGACAGGACTTCACAGTGTATCTAAACCAGGCCCTGGTTCTACATGTAAGTGTCCTGAGTGCCTAAGCCAGGCAGGGCTCCCTGTTTTGTGTCTTTCCTGCAGGAACCCGTGGCCAAGGCAGGGAATCTCAGTGAGCTGCACCCCACACTCAGCTCTGTTTCCTCCAGAGCTGCCAAGACCACACACTATGTGACTCCCACCTGCTGCCCAGCACAATGCTTGCCCAGTCCACTCGTGTCCCCCCATCCCCAATAGATTCCATATCACGTTACTCAAGTGTTCTACTGTTTTATAGGCTGTATATAAATTTCATTATTTGATGATTTAAGTTAAAATGAAAAGGCAAAAATAAGTAAATACATAAAGAACAGTGGCCCTGAAAAAGAATTCCTGAAGTCTTATAAATCCAATAAATAATGTAGCCTCTTAAATGATTAAGGGGAAAATTAAGATGAGGAATAGCTGTGTAAGGAACTACATGTCTCATCCCTGTAATTTCTTTTACCACCAGCTCCTCTTACCACTGCTCCTTCTGGACAGATGAGGCTACAAGTCATTATCTCAGGAAAGGGGTAGCACAACTAGAGCGGAACAAGTCTTTCTCTTGCTTTTATCTTAGAGACATTTCCACCTTTGTATTTTACAAGTCTAAGCCCCAGGGAAATCAGGAAACAGAAAATACCATATGGAAGAGTATCCTTGAATAGAAAGAATTCCCTGGGCTAAAGAAATTCGCTCCCTGGAATAGCATACGAATCGCCATTTGGTACAACTTTCTAGGAATCCTTCCTAAACATAGCAGGAACAGAATGATTGTAAAGAAGCAACGGGAGCCTGAATTGCAAGTCCCTTTCTAAGAAAGCATCATGCTATTATTAAAAGTAGTTCTGGGACACCATCAGCTCAGCTTCTTCCTCTAACCTACTACCACCCCTATATGGCAGAACAAGTGCTGGAGATAAGGGCACACTGGGGACCTAGAGGGACTTCCCTAACCCAGAGATTCTCAGCAGAGGGCAACTTTGCAGCTTTTCCCTACCCCAAGGGATGCTTGGTAATGCTTGGAGACATTTTTGTTTGTCACAACTGGGAGGTCATTTCATAGTCAAAAGGCCCAAGAGGCCATCTTCAAAATAGAAAGTCTAGGAGTAGCTATGGTCTGACTCAATGTTTACATTCCTCCAAATTCATATATTGAAATTTTCATCCCCAAGGCGATGGCATTAAGAGGGGAAGTCTTTGAGAGGTGATTAGATCATGCATGTAGAGCCCTCCTCATAAATGGGATTAATCCCTTTATAAAAAGGGGCTCCAGGGAGATCCCTCCCCCCTTCCATTGTTGGAGAAAGAGTGAGAAGCAGGCCCTCACCAGACACCAAATCTATTGGGACTTTGATCTTGGACTTTTTAGCCTCCACCATAGTGAGAAATAAATTTCTGTTGCTTACAAGCCAGCCAGTTTATGGTGTTTTATTATAGGGGCCCAAACAAAGACAATAGGCTTCCCAGAACAGTTCCTCACCTGCAGAAGCTCCAAGACCTAGATATGTCTGCACATCACAAATACCTGGGAGCACCAAAACCAAGATAAGTAGATGAAGAAAGCCAGTCTACAAGGCATCCGATCCAAACAGCAGAAGAAATCTCAAATATGCAAAGCTCTTCAGCCATGACTGCCAAGAAGTGAGAGCCTTTTTGAAAAGCAGAGAAGGAAAGCATATTGAAAAGACTGATAGACTTGATCGCATAAAAAAATTTTAAATCTATGAAATAAGAAATAGTTTTAAAAAGAAAATGATAGTAAAGGAAAAAATGGTTTGCTGCACTTCGAACAGGTGCAGAGCTAGGAATATTACTATAAGAAGAATTCTTATAACTCAGGAAGAGGGAAACACCTTAGAAAAAATGGGCAAAAGACATGAATAGAACTATCAACCACCCCTAAAGCATGCACATGTCATAAAGCAAGTAAGTATGAACAGATTCATCATCACTAAAAAAAAAACCAAAGGTGCAAATGTTCATGCCAAAGTCTGCTAGTGAGTCTACACCTTCATAGGAGTTTTCTGGGGAACAAAAAGACAACATGTATCAAAACCCCTATAATAAGTGCTTCATTCATCAATTCCACTCATTTGCAGGGAGAAAAATGAATTATGGAAAAAAAAATCCATGTCACATAAGCAAGAAACAAGGTCAAAGAGCTGTCCTAACTTGCCCAAGTTCCTTGAGCTATAAAGCAGCAAAATAGCATGTGAGCTCAGATTTGACTTCTTCTGAGCCCCTACACAGACACAGAAACCCATGGGTGAGAGGCGGCATAGGTGGTCAGCAAGCAACTGTCCATCAGTCAAACTCATGGTCTTGGCCATTCCTTGGTCTCTATGTGACCCAAGAGTCACCATGAGCTGGTCTAACGGGAGAAGGGTACAATTCTAGGAATCTAAACATTCAAAAGAGAAGGAATATATACTTTAGATACCTCCCTCCCAAAGGGCATTTCCTCAGGGCTTCAGGCCAGGATCAGACCCACCAATGTCAAATCCCTCTGCCTCCCTATTCTTCTTCAAAAAGGCCAACCCACAGCTGACTGAAAAACATTTTTCCATTACTAGGGAGCTTTTGTCTTATGAATGACAAAGCACTCTCTTCCAGGGCATCCCCCAGAGCACAGAGCATGTGTCTAGTGGAGCTGAAATTTCACCTAAGACCACAGCTCTGTGAGTGATTGCTGAATTCTGTGGATTAATGACCATGGAACCACCAGCACAAAACAAATGGCCACCCATTTTTGCAGGCAGCAGCAAGTCTGTCAATCCCATTGAATGAGGGAAGAATGGCACAAGACTTTCAGGGAGAAGTCTGGGATCTTGTGCTTTTCATCCATAGAAAGCCGCCCCTCTGCAGACCAGTCATGTGTCAACGGAAACTGTTCCCAGCTGTAGTGGGTTCACGACCCTTTGAGGTTTGAGATGTCACCTGGGGAGGCTTGCCTTGAATGTTATAGGAGAATGAAGGCACAGACTGCAGTGAGTTGAGAAAAGAAAACTCTTTGGTGACAATCTACACTGGTTCTTCCCAGCCTTAGGGCTGCAGGCTCTAAGGCCTCTGCTAATGAATCCAAACTACCATATTTTTTAAGCCCTGGGAAGAAGCTGATGATACATCTAGCCAAGAGGTAGGAATTGGGTGACCCTGGGCCAATCCTTTCTGACTTCCTCTCTCTCTTGCCTCAGTTTCCCTGACTCCCATGCAGGCTCTGTAAAATCTGGAGTCCTGCCTGGAACCCCCATCTGCATGCCTGGCAAGTTCATACCCTACATAGTTTTATGGAATATGCCATCTTAGCTGGGCATCTGTAGCATAGTGATTACAGTGCCAGCCACATACACTGAGGGTGGTGGGTTCGAACCTGGCCTGGGCCAGCTAAACAACAATAACAACTACAAAAACAATAAAAATAGCCAGGCACTGTGGCAAGCACCTCTAGTCCCAGCTACCTGGGAGGCTAAGGCAAGAGAATCACTTAAGCCCAAGAGTTTGAGATTGCTGTGAGCTGTGACACCACAGAACTCTACTGAGGGCAACATAGTGAGACTCTGTCTCAAAAAAAAAAAAAATTTCATCTCATAGGAAACTTGAGGTCTCTCCTCTCTGTCTCATCTCTGAATCTATCCCCTCTCTCTTTAGGTACCATCACTACTAAGAACATCCCTGGATGTGAAAGAACAAAGTAGGAATGAAAATAGAAAGAAATTAAGATTGAACTGAACAACCAAACACAACATTAAGAGCTTTTTACAATGTAGACACCCAAATGGTTTCTTTTTCCCACTTGCTTTTATTTTCTAACTTTCTCAATTCTTTATCAAAGAGAGAAGCACTATTTACTCCTGTCTCTTGCTATAAAACTGACATATCTCACGGGAAATGAGCATGTTCTCTCCTTGGCCAGCAAGAAAATAAATGACATGTTAAGCCCAAAAAAGATGTTCTGCCACCCTAGTGACTCTTCAAACTTGTAGAGTGTCTTAGTCTGTTTGGGCGGCTATCAAAAATAATAATACATATATATATATATATATGGGTGGTACCTGTGTCTCAAAGGAGTAGGGCGGCACTGGCCCATATACCAGAGGTGGCGGGTTCAAATCTAGCTCCGGCCAAAAAAAAACTGTAAAAAAAAAAATTTATATATATATCATAAACTGAGTAGCTTTTAAATAACAGAAATTTATTTCTCAGAGTTCTGGAGGCTGGGAAGCCCAAGATCATGGTGCTGGCAGGACTCAGTGTTTGGAGCAGGTCCACTTCCTGTTTTATAGATGGTGACTTCTAGTTGTGCCCTCACCTGGCAGATGGAAAGGACACTAGTTTTCTCAGCTCCCTTAGAAGGGCACTCATCCAGTTTGTGAGGGCTTCACTCATGAGGGATTAGGTTTCAACACATGAATAGGGCATGTAAGGGGAGGCACAAACATTCAGTCCACTGCATAGAGCATTTGCTTTGTAGTTTCCAAAATCATTTATTAGCATTAGGTCCTACATCACTCACACCATTCCACCTAGGTCCACATTTATTGAAGAAACTTTGGCTGGGAGAAGTAGACTGACCTCGTCCAAGATGGTAGTGGGTGTCAAGGTAAGAGTTTTATGTCTCCTAAGTATCAGTCATGTACTGAACAGCACCCACTGATTCCTGACTTCAAAAACCATACAGTCTGATGTTAAAAAATAAAAAAAGTTTTAAGTAAATGACATTACAAACAGTTAACTGTGAAACTCAATGACCCAAACTGTATCTATATCTTCAGCAACAGTGGCACAGCTAAGTAAATGATGGTTCATCCACATATAAAGAATTACCAGGGTAGGCAATAAAAATGAAGCTGTATAAATACAATTACTTACTTAAAATATATTCTCTATATGCTGATAAATAAAAACAACATAGGGTACAGAACAGATTATAAAATATGACCCTATTTTTATGAAAAGAAAAAAAAGTAAAAGCACGTGTGTGTATACACTGCCACTTTACACTTCCTCTCTTCTGGGTACAGCTCATCCTATTACCTGATCCTTTAGTAAAGCAGTGAGCAAACTATATTCCCATGGGCCAAATCTGCCTTGCTGCCTATTTTCATAAATAAAGTTTTGATGGAACACAAACCATGTATAAACACTCAACCATGTATGCATTTTATACTAAAACAGCAAAAGTGAGTAGTTACAACAGAGGCTGTCGGTCCCTCAACAACTAGAACATTTACCATCCAGCCCTTTGCAGAAGTTTGCCAACCTCTATACTCATCTATCCAGGAATCTGGGACTACTGATGTTCTGAAACCACGGGCATCTTAACTGAGCACTCACTAGGTGCTAGTCTGTGCAAGCGCTTTGCAAATATCTCTTATTTCTTTCTCTCAACAGCCCTATGAGGCAGGTACTGTTATTAACCCTACCTTACAGGGGATGAAACCGAGGTTTTTGATGATTCGATAGCCTGCTAAGACCAGGTAGCTGGTAAGGAAAGGAGCTAAGACTTAAATTGGAGCTTTGAAATGAAATGCCTCTCACTATGGTTTGAATATTTGTAACTTTCTAAACTCATGTTGAAATTTAATCCCCTGGAATACCGAGAGGTGGGGTCTTCAAGAGGTGACTGGATCATGAGGGCTCTGCCTTCATCAATGTATTAATCCATCCATGGGTTGATGGGGTATTAACTTTTATCTTAACTTTACCTTGTAAAGAAGGTATAGAGCACACTGAAGCTATAGTCAGAAATGGTCTCATGGTAAGTCATGACATGTTTGACCTTTTGGTCTAAGTCATGACCAAGCATTTCATATTGGCATGAATAGTACTTCCTAATAAATCTCTTACATTTTATGTCTCCTTTATATTTCAGGTAGGTTATTACATTGATTTTTTTTAATTGTGTATGCAGATTGGTTATATTATCTCAGGA
The DNA here is from genome assembly GCA_963574575.1 of Galagoides demidoff. NCBI lineage: Eukaryota > Metazoa > Chordata > Mammalia > Primates > Galagidae > Galagoides > Galagoides demidoff. Next base: position 12,205 of record CAUYQV010016931.1, on the reverse strand, counting down.
TTTCATTTCAGAAGGTCCTACAAAATACTGTTATAAGAAGGGGATGTGGGGCCAAATGGATGTTGAGAGCCATTAGCTTCGTAAACTCGGGGAGCAGTGGGAAGTTCTGTGAGGCTGAGGCTGGGTGGAGGACTGGAGACAGGAGCTGTCAGGGGATAAGTTGAGTGACATATGAAAGAAGTAGGGAATGGGAATATCCTTGGGTACAATTTGACCATGAATTTGATGAAGCAGGAAAGTGGAAGATTCAGTTAGCCCCCCACACATGCTTGGCACCCACCCAAGGCCCTAAAAGGGTCCCAAGAATGTTGATTTCTTTTCTGCTTGAAGAGGGTCCCCCAAATTGTATACTGAGGATACTTGAAACCCTGGACCTGGCCCTGGCATGAAATTCATGCTTCAGTGATGGGAAACACAGAGTGTGATTATGCAAAGAAATGACAGATGCCTTATGCAGAAAACTCACTGGACACTCCTTTTCCCTCAAAGGCAAACTTCTTCCTTCCCATTTCCTAGTCCATAGCAGTGAAACAGGCCATTCTGTTCAGACTTGCTCTCTGTATGCTCCTCACGTGGATATAGACAGACACATGTCGTGACCATCATGGCCCATCAACCATCAGGCTCAATCCAGCAAATTCAGCAAGTCTAGTTTCTCTAGACACATAACACTCACAGAACTAACAATAAACCACTTCTGGTGTACAAGTGCCAAGGACAGCCCTTGCACTATCCCTCCCCTAAGGTTATACCTTATAGTTCTCTTACCTTCCTGCATGTGTGGTTCTATTATCTCAGCAAGAGATAATAGATGATTACTAGACTAGCAATCATTGCAAATGTGTTCACTCACTTTACAACCACTTACCATACTGAGAGTATCTTCCAGATCTTGCAGATGCCTGAAAGATAGAGTAACATGGTAGTTGATGTGTGGCTCTTGGCTTTTGCTGTGCGATGTAATAACTGATGAGCATGTACAAGTCATTTGGCTTGAGTACAAACTTATCCCACTATAAAATAGACACAATGACAGCAGAGTATCTGGTATTTCTGCCTACCCCACGAGTCTTTCTCTTTCTTGTTTAATTAATTTTCCACTGAATTCCAAAATTAATTGTACTGATGCACAGTTCCCATACAATAAAATTCACAGTTCTTAAGTGCTCAGCTTGATGCGCTTTGACAACCGTGTGCTTCCAAGTAACTTCCACTGAGAATAAGACACAGGACACTTCCATCACCCCTGAAATTCACTCATGCTGCTTGCAGACCAATTCCCTGCCCTCCCCCAGAAACAACCACTTCTGATTCCTCTCACTGGATAAACATTATCATACACAACTACCGTTTTGTGTCCTACTTCATTTGCTCAACACAATGATTCTGAGTTATATCCACACTGTTGTATCTATCAGTCGCCTGTCTTCTTGTTGTTGCTGAATGATATCGTGCTGTACAAACCTACACCACCATCTATTTATCCATTCTCCAGATGATGGGTATCTAGACTGTTTCCAAGTTTTGGCTATTGGGAATAAAGCTACCAGGAACATTTGTGTGCAAGTCTCTTTGTGGACACATGATTATATTTCCCTTGGGTAAATACCTAGAAGTAGGATTTCTGGGTCATTGGATTAGTGAATGTTTAACTTTATAAGAAATTAACAAACCGTTCTCCAAAGTGGTTGTACCACTTGACACTTTCCCCAGCAAGCAATATAACGTACCAGCCAGTTGATCCACATCCTAACAACCTGCTTTTCCAGTTTTTCAGTTAGTTTGTTTTTGCCATTTTAGCAGATATGGAATGGTACCTCATTATGGTTTTAATTTACATTTCCTTAATGACTAAAGATATTGAACATCTTTTCATCCACTTATTAGCCATTTGTAGACCTTTGTTTTGAAGTGTCTGTTCAAGCCTTCTGCCTATTTTAACATGCTTATGTATTTTTGTAAGCATTCTTTATATATTCTGGACATGAGCCCAGTACATCAAATAGATGCACTGTGAATATCATTTATTTAGACTCTGACTTGAACCATATATGTTACCATCCCTACCCTCAGGAGCTTTCAATTACATGAGCCAATAAAGAATCCTTCTTTTAAAAAGGGCAATTGAATTGAGTCTCTGGACTCTGTCCCCTTAGAAGTGGGAATCTGGATTAACACATTAAGAAATACCTACTTTACAGGGTAGATGTGAGGATTAAATGAGAATGAATGGGATATCACATAGAAAGTCTTTAACACAGTATCCAGCACATAATAAAAAAGCCTTCTGTTGTTCTTACTAATATATTTTTAAAGCATCTTTTTCTATTAACAAGGATATAAAATCTCTATGGGAAGGGAGAGGAAAGAAGCATCTGCAACTACAGAAATTTACAAGCGCTCTTAATTGAACCTGGAAAGGCATGTCAAACATAAAATTTCCAACAAAAGACTAGTAAGTCTCAAAAGGGAGGTGACAAGAAATACAGTTTCTAGACACATAAACGGGTCAATGAGATACAAATGCTAGTGGGCACTTAGACCAGGTTGAAGTGTGTGGCACAGGCTGGAATGTGATGGGAGATGAGGCTAGGGATGTAGGGGGGGTCAGATTACTGGGCATCTTTGTCACAGAGAGTATGTGTCCCTTGTCCTGTAGTCTTAGCTTCTGTAAGTGTGAGCCTCAGAGCAGCAACCTAAGTTGGGAGCTTGATAGAAATGCTCAAATCAAAATCCGTATTTCAAAGTGGTCCATGTGATTTTATTCTTGGGACACCTTCACTCAATGTTTATTGCAGCACAATTCAAATGTAACAATATGGAATCAACCTGAGTGTACATCAGTTAATGAGTGGGTAAAGAAAATGGAATACTATTCAGCCATTAAAAAAGAATATACACCATGGAGTACTATTCAGCCATAAAGAGAAATAAAATAATGTTATTTGCAGCAACTTGGAAAGAACTAGAGAGCATTATCTTAAGGGAAGTATCTCAGGAATGGAAAAACAGATACCACTGTTTTCCCCTGGGGGCTAAATGATGCTAAACATGATCACAAACTGGTGATAGTAGATCATAGTAGAAAGCAGTGGCCCCCAACCTTTTTGGCACTGGGGACCAGTTTTATGGAAGACAATTTTTCCACAGATTGGAGGTGTGGGGGATGGTTTCAGGATGACTTGAGTACCTTACATTTATTACTCACTTTCTTCTTATTATTATTACATTATAATATATAATGAAATAATTATCCAACTCACCAAAATGCAGTGGGAGCCTTCAGCTTGTTTACCTACAAGTAGACAGTCCCAGTGCTAATATCACTGCCTTAGCTCCACCTCAGATCATCCGGCATTAGATTCTCATAAGAAACAAACAACTTAGGTCCCTACCCAGTTTACAGCAGGGTTCATAGTCCTGCTGCTCTGATGGGAGGCAGAGTTAAGGCAGTGATATGAGCAACGGGGAGCAGCTATAAATATAGACAAAGCTTCCCTCCCTAACCTGTGGCTAACCTCTTGCTGTTCTTAATAGGCCACCAACTAGTACCGATCCACAACCTGGGTTTGGAGACCACAAGTGTAAAGGACATTTGAAACTAAGAAGGGGAGAGGGAGGGAGAAGGATAACGTATAAACAATTACCTATTATTTACAATGTATTCTGTTCTAAAGGTACAGAATATTGCTATTGGCTTTCACTGGATCACGAGACCTTCCCTGACCCAGTCACCATGGCCAGTAGGATGGAGCTTAGAGCTGAGAGCTCTTGACTGAAAGCCGGGGTCTTTGTGAGTTTTAGGCAAACTAAAAGCCCTGACTTCAGCATTATACAAGTCATCTATGTAACAAAAACACTTGACCTCCCCTAGTAGTTTGATATAAAAATTATTAAATTTTTAAAAAGAATATGCTATAGTTAGATCTCCCTGGACTTCAGAAGTTAGCGTCATTTTTGATAGTTAAAAACAAAAACAATGACAGGAATCTTGAAATCTCCATTTTCCTTGCAAGCATCCTTACAATATTATCTTTCTAAGAGCTTTCTGTAGACACTGATTAACATTACTAGACTCTACTAATATTCATCGTCATTATGATATTAAACTATTTGACAAGTGACTAATAATGTCAGGCATGAGCAGGGTTACCCTCTGTGTATTACTTCTCATCCTCAAAACAGCCTTGAATATTACTTCCCATCCTCAAAAAAGCCTTAAAATAACACCAACTATAATTGACACGTGTTGCTGGCCTCCGCTGAACTCATTTCCCACTTAAACTCACAAAGACCCCGGCTTTCAGTCAAGAGCTCTCAGCTCTAAGCTCCATCCTACTGGCCATGGTGATTGGGTCAGGGAAGGTCACGTGATCCAGTGAAAGCTAATAGCAAGCGAGAAAACACCTGGGGAGCTTCTATGAAAGAGGATCCTATGGGAAGGACCCAAAGAGCAAGTCGCCCTTTTGTGTAAGCTGCAGAGGGAAAGCAGGAATGTGTGAGGTCTGCAACAAAGGAAGTCATTTCTGCTACGATAGGGAAAGTCACCCTGAAGATAAAACTGGCATTGAGAGGAGAACAAAACCAGCAACTGACAGAAATAGACAGCTAGATTCCCTGAGGGCAAAACAAACCTCTGGACGAAATCAAGCCAGGTTTGGAATTAAGGTTGACCCTTGAACAATGCTGGGGTTTAGGGGGAGTCAACACCTCGTGTTATAAAAATTCCATACCTAACTTCTGATTCTTCAAAAGCTTAATAGCCTACTGTTGACCAGTCGCCTTACCCATAACAGTCAATTAACCATATTTTGCATATGTGTTATATATAGTATTCTTATAAAAAAAACTGAGCTGGGGAAAAGAAAATGCTATTACAAAAATCACAAGGAAGAGAATATATATGTACTACTTATTTAGCGGAAGTGGATCGTCATAAAGCATTCTCATCAACTTCACATTAAGTAGGCTGAGAGGAGGAGGAAAATAAGGAGGGTTGGTCTCACTGTCTCAGGGGTGGCGGAGGTGAGAGAGCTGCAGGAGGTAAGAAGAGAGACAGGAAAGGCCAGCACACTCAGAATAACTTCTACTGAAAAATAGCATGTATAAGCAGACCTGTGTAGTTCAAACCCATGTTGTTCAAGGGTCAACCGTAGGTACTTCTTAACTTTTTTGTTAAATAAACCAATTTTCATTGTTATTTAAGCTGCAGTCCTTCACTTGCCACCAACAGTTTCCTAATTAATAGAGTGTCATCATTTCCATCTTCCAAACTAAGGAGCTGAAGATTAAAGAAGATAAATTATTAAACATCTGGTCACACAGCTGATATTTAAAGTCAAATCTGCCTCACTCAGAAGTCCATGTTTTTTTCTATGAAGTTTTGTTCCTTCTCAAACTTAAAAATGTTCGAATCAAAGCTAAAAAACATAAATGAGGAACTAAGAAAATTTAATTGAAAACTATATGATGCATAATTTATACAACCAGGGGGAAAAGCACAGCTTGAGAAAGTGAAATCTTTCCTATCTTTCATTTATGTACTTATTTAATTTTAACTTGCTAAATCATTCGGGGAATATTTACTGAAAGCCTATATTATATGCTAGGCACTGCATTAGCAATATAAAAATGAGTAAAAGAAGGATTCTAAATGTGTACTCACCAAACAACAGAGCCTGAAAAGAATGCAGCAAAAACTGTCAGTGCTGAAAGGAGAAACTGGGGGTGTCCACACCCTATTTTCAGCAAAGCACAGAACTACCAGACAGAAAATCAGCAAAAAAATAGAAGATCTGAACAACACAATCAACCCACAGGATCTAGTTCATATGTATGTAACATTCCCTCACCTCCCACAACAACAGTAAAATATGCTTTTTTAAAAAGCACCATAAAACATTCACAAAGATAGATCACACCTTGGGACATTAAACAAACTTTAACAAATATAAAAAACAGTTGAAATTATACAAACTACCTTCTCTGACAACAATGGAACCAAACTAAAGGGAAAAACCTCTAAATGTTTAAAAATTAAACACCACACTTCACAATAATTCAGGAAGCTGAGAGGAAGTCTCAAAATCCTTTTTATAAATATATAGAACTAAGTGGAAACAAAAGTACACCCTATCAAGATATGTGAAATGCAACTAAAGTAGTACTAACAGGAGAGTTGAAGAACCAAATTCTTTTTAAAAGAGGCTTGGCACTGTAGCTCATGCCTGTAATCCTTGCACTCTGGGAGGCTGAAGCTGGTGGATTGCTTGAGTTCGTGAGTTTGAGACCAGTCTGAGCAAAAAGCAAGACCTGTCTCTACTAAAAATAGAAAAAACTGAGGCAAGAGGATTACTTGGGCCCAGGAGTTGTTGTGAGCTATGATGACACCAGAGCACTCTACCTTGGACAATAGCTTGACACTGTCACTCTAAAGGACAATAGCTTGAGACTGTCTCAAAAAAATAAAAAAGTAAAGACCTAAGACCTCAAATCGATAATCTAAGTTTCTACCTCAAGTAACTAGAACAAGGCTTAGTGCCCATAGCTCAGCAGGAAACAGGCCTGGCCCAGACCTGCCAAACAACAATGACAACTGTAACATAAAAATAGCTGGGCATTGTGGCAGGAGCCTGTAATCCCAGCTACTAGGGAGGCTGAGGCCAGAGAATTGCTTAAATCTAAGAGTTTGAGGTTGCTGTGAGCTGTGACACCACAGCACTCTAATGAGGGTGACATACTGCGACTCCATCTAAAAACAGAAAGAAAGAAAAGAGAAAGAAACTAGAATAAAAAGAACAAAATACACCCAAAGCAAGCAGAAGAAATAATAAAGAACATAAATCAATGAAATTGAAAACAGAAAATAAATTGAGAAAAATCCAGGAAACAAAAATCTGGTTCCTTGAGAAAAATAAATAAATCTTACAAAATTCTAGCAAAACTGACAAAAATAAATAGAGAAGACATAAGTCATCAATATCAGGAATGAAACAGGGGATCTATATCACTATAGTTCCTAGGGTCATTAAAAAGATAATAAAGAAATACCACAAATAACTCTACACTTGTAAATTCAACCATGTAGAAGAAACAAACCAATTCCTCAAACAAAACCCAGGAACTAACAAAAGTCAAAGATAAAAAAAAATGAATAGTCCAATAAACAATAAAGAAATTGAATTTATAATTTTAAAATTCCTCCCAAAAAGAAATCGACAGACCCAGATGGTTTTGTTGGATAATTCTACCAAATATTTCAGCAAGGGAATACATTAGCTGGACACTATATCATTCCAAATATACAAGAGGAGGAACCAATTTTTAAATCATTTTGTGGGGTCTATATTACCATGATACAAAAACTAGATGAAGACAGTACACAAAATAAAATACAGATCAGTATTTCACATGAACTAGATACAAGGATTCTTAGTGAAATAGTAGCAAATCAAATGATGTATAGAAAGTATTATACACCATGACCAACTGAGATTTATTCCAGACATGCAAAGCTTACTCAAAACTCAATTAATGTAATCCACCACATCAATACTGTAAGAAAGAAAACTGTATAAAACCATTTGACAAAATCCAACACCATTCACGATAATAACTCTCACCAAGTTAAAAATAGAGGATAACTAAATCATCTGAATAAAGATAATCTGCAAAAAAACCACAATAAACATCATACTTAATGGTGAAACACTGTACGTTTTCTCACCAATATCAAAAATAAGACAGGGCACTCACTCTCACCACTCTTATTCAATATAATACCGCATGTGTTAGCCAATGCAATACGCGAGGAAAAATACAAAACTTACATAAATTGGGAAGGAAGAAACAAAACTATCCCGATTTGCAGATGACATGCCTAGAGACACAGATTCTTGCCTGAAAAAACATTTTAGAACTAATAGTCTGTCCAGCAAGGTTGTAGTATACAAAATAAAGACACAAAAACCAAGCACATGTCTATATACTAACAGTTAATAACAAAGTCATTTATGTCTACACCAAAGAAAATATTTATAAGCCTGAGCAACATAGTAAGATCCCATCTGTAGAAAAAAAAAAATAGAAACAATTAGCCAAGTGTGGTGGAACATGCTTATAGTCCCAGCTATTTGGGAGGCTGAGGCAGAGGCGGCTCTTGAGCCCAGGAGTTTGAGGTTGCTATGAGCTATGATAACACCACACCACTGCACTCTAGCCTGGGGAACAGAATGACCTTGTCTAAAAAAAGAAAAAGGAAGATGTTGTATACTTAACACATGTACAGGATCTGTAGACTTAAAGTCACAAAATGCTAATGAACATAATCCAGGAAGGGCCAAGTAAAGGAAAACATACTGTGTTCATTAACTGGAAGATTCAATCCACTTAAACACGTCAAGTTTCCCCAAATTGATCCACGCATTTAATGTATTCCTATCAAAACCTACACCAGGTTTCTATATAGCAAAGCACAGGCCCTAGGATGTTTAAAGCAATCTTGGAAAAGAAAAAATAAAATGAGAGGAATCACTCACTTTAAGGCCTTCGATACGAGTATTGCTACAGTAATAAAGGTAGTGCGGTGTTTGGTAGAAGGATAAACATATAAATCGATGGAAAAGAAAACAGAACCTAGAAATAGACTCACATATTTTTGACAAAAAGGTGAATGCAATTCAAAGGAGAAAAACTCAGTCTTTTCAATTAATGATGTTTGAGCCATTGGACAATTTGCATAGGGGAAAAATTAACATAGACTAAAACCTTAAACCTTGTAGGAAAGTTAACTCCAAATGGATTGTGTACTTGAATGTAAATCATACAGTTCTCACACTTTTATAATAAAAATAGAAGAAAATCTTCAGAATATAGGCTAAAAAATGAATTCTTAGACTTGACACCAAAAGCATGATCTATAAAATAAAATTTTAGTAACTGTTATCTCATCTAAATTAAACCCTTTTTCTGTGCAAGAAGCCCTAATAAAAGAATAAAAAGACAAGTTACTGATTAGAAGGAAATATTGGGAAGTCACCCATCTGATAATTGGTATTTAGAATAAAGAACTCTCAAAACTCAACATCAAAAACAATCCAAACAGAAATTATGCACAAGATATGAACACACCAAAGAAGATACATAAATGACAAAGAAGCACAGGAAGAGGATGTCCCATATTAGGGAATTGCAAAGTAAGGCCACACTGAGATACCTACCCGAGTGGCTCATAATAAAAATAGTGACAACTCCAAACACCGACAAGTTTGCAGAAAATCTAGATAATTCATGTATTGCTGGTGGAAATGTAAAATGGTATTCTGGAAAAACTTGATATTTTCTTTAAAAAACTAAACAAGCAATTACCATTTGATCCAGGAATTTCAGTCTTGGACATTTATCCCAGATACATAGAAATTTATATTTTCTACATGAACATTCACAGGCTTATTTCTAATAAAGCCAGAAAAAGTCCAGAAGTCTTTCAACAGATGACTAGCTAAATAGGTTCAGATGCATCCATAGTAGGGAATACTACTCAGCAATAAAAAACAGTTGGCTATTGATATATGCAAAAGTCTGGCTGAACCCCTAAGGCATGATGTTGACTAAAACAGATAAAATCAAAAGGTTGCATACCTTATGAATCCATCTATATAACATTTTTACATGACTAAATTATAGAAATGGAGAATAGATTAGTAGCAATTGCAGGAGATTAGACTGGATTGGGGGATGCTGGAAGGGGAATGGGTGTGGTTATAAAAGGCAACAGGAGGAATCCTTGTAGTTACAGAAACACTTCTGTATCTTGACTGTGGTGGCAGACTCAGGAACCTATGAACGTGAGAAAATTGCACTGAACTACTCATGTGTGTGCACACATTAATAAGACAAGTAAAACCAGGAACATCTGAATAAAGTCAGAGGATTTTATCTGTGTCAATATCCTGATTGCGATATTACACTACAGTTTTGCAATATGTTACCATGTTATCATGGCAGGGGACTACACTGGGGATGTGTGCCATCTCTCTTATCTTAGAACTGTATGTCAACTCACATTATTTTAAGATAAAAAATTCAATTCAAAAACAAAATGAGTAAGAGCAGACTCCACCACCATATAAAAGCTGGTAGAAGGTGATGAAGGCAAATAAATACAAAGCTGAGTATGATCCCTACCGCAGTGCAAGTGCATACAGCGTGACATGGGGATTTGGGAGATGTAACTCCCACCGTTCCTTGGAATATTGGGAGAAAATGTGCAGTGAGAATGGCCATCAGAGTGGCACTTCAAGAAAAGGAGAGTTAGATGAAAATGAAGGTATGTGGATTGGACTAATGTCCTTCCTCCATGCAGACACACACACACTCACATGCCCAGATGAACTGACCAGATAGAAACCAAAATGGCAGACCTCCGAGGCTGGGCTGAATCCAGAAAAGGGTGTCATCTACTTATCAATACCTCGAGAGATGTAGACAGTGTACATTACAGAGGTAAGAATACCAGCATAATTACCATGGACAACTTCCTTTCTGTAAAGTATTGGTAACAAGGAATAACTTAAGGTAAGTCGAACAGAGTCTCATTAACAACCTTCTTAAAGAAAGAAAGATAGGAGGCTAAAGTCGGACACAACCCAATTCAATAGCCATCCCCATCAAGAAGGAGGACTGATTCAGTCATCCCACTGTGAGAGTTGCAGATACCCAGGTGAAATCACTCTTTTCCACACCCAAACAAATGAAAATTAGGAAACTACAAGGGGGAGAGAGATCATGCTTGCAAGTCTGAGATAAAGACTGTCTCAGGGACTTTCTAATATAACCGCAGAAAACACTCCTTCTTTACAACTGCAGCAATTCAGATAAGATGTCTTCCAAAGATCACCTGCCCAGTAATGACATCTCCACCAAAGGATAGATGCCAACCCTGGCTGTGAGCCTCTGAAACTGCTGAACTCTGTTTCCAAGCAGCTTGTGTGAGCTTCTTCTTTTGCCAATAAAAGCTTCCTTCCTTTCAGCTTCCCCTTCTTAGGTCCATATGTGGCTTACTCTAGCTGTGCATCTTGGATGTACAGCCATGGTAAAATCCTTTTTACTTCCGAATATATTCATCAGATTACGAGATAGGGTTTTTTTGTTTGTTTGTTTTTTAGGCTGACATCACTTATGCTAGCAATCAACCAGACACAATACACAAGCTCTGGAATTTTAACAAACTTAGAGAGGGAGTTAACAGATCTGCTTTGATTCCAGCCCTCTGGGGACCCATCCTGAGGTTGTGGTATCCTTGACCTGCCGATCCCAACCCAGATCATCCTCCTCTCCAGCCTGAGAAAATGCTATAATAACAATAGCAGCAACTAACAATTATTAAGTACTAACATCAAGTGTTACCAATGGATTAAGCTCATTAAACACATTATCTTGCTTCATCACACAACAAGATCGAAAATAAGGCTCCCAGTGGCATAAGGGACTAAACCCCAGAAAAAAAATGTGGTGCAATTTTAGGGGCAAATAACAAGCTGGGATGTGCCTGTCCACATGCAAGGATAAATTTAAAAGAGAACAAACACCACCTCCACCACCACAAGAAACATATGAAAAGAACGTGTAGCTTGGAAAAAGGATTTAAACATAGCATACAACTAGCAGAGGAGGATCATATTTTCAAGAAAAATTGCTCAGGAAATTTTAGATACCATCTGCTTTTCACTCTCAAGGAAATCATAGAAAACACAGACTCTTTAAAATAAGAGGAAAAAAAGGCAATTGACTTGAGGGGGGAAAAGAATAAGCTGATAGAGTTACGGAATTAGTTCACGGAGAGAAAGAATGATTCATGGAATTAAAACATGAAAGCTGGTGGAGAGCTGAATGGACAATACAGGAAATTTTAACATCTTAATTGAGCAAAACAAATTTAAGAAGCTCTTGGTTGTCTGGGAATATCAACCAAAAATCGCATTACAACAAAGATATTTGTATCAGAATGTTTATTGCAGCCCAATTCATAATTGCCAGGTCATGGAAGAAGCCCAAGTGCCCATCAATCCACGAATGGATCAACAAAGTGTGGTATATGTACACCATGGAATACTATGCAGCCCTAAAGAAAGATGGAGACTTTACGTCCTTCATGTTCACATGGATGGAGCTGGAAAATGTTCTTCTTAGCAAAGTATCACAGGAA
>CAUYQV010016929.1:0-50637 GCA_963574575.1 Galagoides demidoff | reverse complement strand
GATACTTTGCTAAGACGAATATTTTCCAGCTCCATCCATGTAAACATGCTGGAGGTAAAGTCTCCATCTTTCTTTATGAACTTTATAGCTTGTATTTATTTTCTTACGTTACTGTGCTGGCTAGGACTGCCACGATAATGTTGAATAAAAGTAGTGACAGTAGATATTATTTTCTTGTTCTGGATCTCAAAAGGGATGTTTTCCTCAAATTTGTATTAAATTTGACATTTCTGAGAGTATTTTTTGTATGTCTAAGGGAAATTTCCTTCCATTCTTCTCTTGCTGAGAAATTTTATCAAATTTTTGTACACATATTCAAATTGTTACAAGCTATTTCTCCTTTAAGCTGTAATGGGGTGAATTAAATTAATCCATTTTCTACTGTGATACAAATTGACATCCCTAAAATAAACCCAGCCTGGACATCATGTGTTATCCATTTAATGTATTGCTGGGTTCTTTTTTTGTAACAACTTTTTTTTCAATCTATGTTGATAAATGAGATTGGCCTGAAATTTTACTATCTTAGACTATTCTTATTAGCTTGAGGTGTCAATGTTCTACCTCATGAGATGAGTGAGGAATATTTTCTCTTCATTTTTACTCAGTAAAATTTCCATGAAAGAAAAATCTGACACTGATATTTTATTTTCTCATCTTGAGGATCCTCAATACAAATCTTAGTATGAGATATATGTGAGGAACATGAAGCCTGTGTTTTGAAGTCATACAAGGTCTTTTTCTACCCAGAGATTGAGCAGAAGTAGACAAACTTCCTATCTTATCCTTGAATAAGGGCGGATTTTTTTCCTGGTCTACCATTTCTCAAAAGATGAAACCTTTTAGGGGTCCTGTGTTTTGTGAGTGGAGGCTCAATTCCAGCATCCCATGCTGTGTGGCCAAAGACCTTGTCTCTATACTCAGTGCATACTACAACTCACCTCCTCATATTCTGAAACACACACACACACACTAGATGGGTATCCTACCTGTTTACATGTCTGTTCTCCTAGTTTTCAGGCAATTAAGCATCTCTATCCCCCTTTTCTTTTCTACACGCTCATTTAAGCGTTTAAAATTATAACCACACTATTTCCAGCACTTCTAGATGTTTCTAATGGGAATACTTTTTGGTTTCTGATCAGTCACGTTGCTGGTGACACAAGCACTCCCTCAGTGACTCTTTACAATCACTTTGTGACACAGGGATTATCATCCCAAATTTATAGATGAGGAAGATAAACTGAAAGAAATCAAGCACTTTATTCAAGATTACTCCGCCAGTAAATATCAGAATCAGGATTTAAACCAAAGAACAGCTGATGCCAAAGTCTGCATTGCTAACCACAACTCTGAGTTTTTATTCTTCATGAAATGCTTCTGATCCAAGATTACCCATTTACCAGGAAATTATAGAAAGGATACAATTCTGTGATCCAGTCATAAACCCAATTATAGATGCATCCCAAGAAGAAAATCCTCCCTTTTATCCCTATATTCAAGACTCTGGGGTCCCTTTACTCAATAATTGGTTTTAAAAGAAGATTTTTTAAGTTACAAGGCAAAATACAAACCAGCATGTTAAATTACAGCAAATAAAACAAAGCACTAACACACAATACATAAATTACTCACAAAAATCAATAAGCATAAAAACTAACCTAATGGGGAAATGAACAAGTCAGATAAGCATAAAATTCACGAAAGAAGAAATGTGAATATGTAATCTGAGTATTAATTTTTTAAATGCAATAGACCTAAGTATAAGAGCTAAATATATCAAACTATCAGAAGGAAACATAAAATAAATCTTCCTGACTCTTTGTGAGGCAATGGTTTCTCAACTGTAATCCTAAAAGCACAATATAAAAAAGGAAAAATACAGATAAATTGGACTTTATCAAAATTAAAAACTGCAAAAAATACCAAGAACATAAAAGGACAATTCATATCACATGTTGATAAGGAACTTCTATCTAAAACATATAATGAACTCAAACTCAAAAATAAAAAGATAAATAACCTTTTTGGGGGGGGAGGAGACAGAGTTTCACTATGTCACCCTCAGTAGAGTGCAGTGGCATCACAGCTCACAGAAACCTCAAATTCTTGGGCTTAAGCGATTCTCTTGCTTCAGCCTTCCAAGTAGCTGGTGCCTGCCACAGTGCACAGCTATTTTTTTGTTACAATTATCATTGTTGCTTAGCTGGCCCGGTCTGGTTTCAAACCAGTCAGCCTGGGTGCATGTGACCGGCACCCTACCCAATGAGGCACAGGTGCCACCAAATAACTCATTTTAATATGGGCAAAGGATCTGAACAGACATTCTCCAAAGAAGGTATACAAATAGGAAACAAGCATGTGAAAAGGTGTTCAACACCATGAGTCGTCAGGGAAATACAAATCAAAACCACAATGAGATACCACTTCCCACCTGCTAAAATGATTATACCAACCATGAAAAAGAAAGACAACAAGTGTTGGTAAGGATGTGGAGAAATAAGAATGCTCATTTATTGTTGATGAGACTACAGACGGATATGGTGGCTTTGGACAAAAGTTTAGCAGCCCTTCAAAAAGTTAAGTTTATAGAGTTACTATATGATTCAATAATTCCACTGGTAGGAATATACCCAAGAGAAATAAAAGAGGAAAGGCACAGAAAAACTAGTAAAGGAATGTTCATAGTGGAATATTCACAATAACCAAAAAGTGGAGCCAACTCAAATGTCAATCAACAGATAAATGGATAAACAAAACGTATCTACAATGGAATATTATTCGGTCATAAAAAGGAACATAGTATTGATATATGCTACAACATGGATAAACTTTGAATGAAAAACAAATAAAAGATCATATAACATGATTCCAGGATATATACATAATGGAATTTATGCAAAATATTCAAAATAGACCAATAGAGTTACAGAAGATGAATTAGTGATGGTCTTAGAAGGAGGAGAAGAGATGAGGAGTGACTCTAGTGGGTATATATTTGCTCTCAGGGAGATGAAAAATGTTCTAAAATTAGGTTACAATGCTGGTAATACTAAGCATATTAAATCACGCATGTTAAATGGATGAATTATATTTCAATAAAGCTGTTTATAAAAAGAAGCAAAGAAAAGTAATGAGATGCTTTTGTTTAACTATCAACTTTTTTTTCCCCAAATGATGCTAATACCATGCCTTGGCAAGGGTGCAAGAAAATGAGTACTAGCAGAAGTGTAAATTGATGCAATTTTCTAGAACAAGTTTTAAGCACATATCAAAATCCTGAAAATATGAATAGCCTTTATTTCATCAAGTTCCCCTGTAGGAAATACAGCCTACAGTAGATACATGCAAAGCTTTATATATCATGAGGTTAACTGTATTTTTTTTTTTTTTGAGACAGAGCCTCAAGCTATTGCACTTGGTTGAGTGCCCTGGCGTCATAGCACACTGCAACCTCCAACTCCTGGGTTCAAATGATTCTCTTACCTCAACCTCCCAAGTAGCTGGGACTACAGGCACCCGTCACAAGGCCCGGCCATTTTTTGGTTGTAGTTGTCATTGTTGTCTGGCAGGCCGAGGCTGGATTCGAACCTGCCAGCTGTGGCGTATGTGGCTGGCACCTTAGCCACTTGAGCTACAGGCACCAAGCCAATTTTTTTTTCTTTTTGAGGCAGAGTCTCACCCTGTCACCCTGGGTAGAGTGTTATGGCATCACAGCTCACAGCAACCTCCAGCTCTTAGGCTTAGGCAATTCTCTTGCCTTAGCCTCTGGAGTAGCTGGGACTACAGGTACCCACCATAACACCCGGCTATTTTTCTTGTTGCAGTTTGGCCAGGCCAGGTTCAAACCGGCCACCCTCAGTATATGGGGCTGTCACCCTACCCACTGAGCCACAGGCACTGCCCCTGTTTTTTTTTTAATAGCAAAAACAAGAGACCCCTAAATATCCAATAATGAGAAAATAGTTAAAGATAATATTATACATATATATGACAACATACTATCCATTCATTAAAAATCACATTATACGCATAAAAGGCAGTAGCAAAGAGAAATTGCCACCATGGTTCATAATAAGTAAAAGAACAGTCTACAAAGAAATATGTAGTGAATGATTCTAATACTGTCAAAAACATTGAAAATACATTCTTCAAGATAGTTACAGTGATTTTCTCAATGTGATAGGATAATACACAATCATTTTTATTGTGCTCTTTGCTCTTTATTATTCTAATTTTCCCTACAGAACATGTCATGGGCTTTTAATGGCAGGGAAAGTAGAATTTTAATTTTAAGGTGATTTGGATTTTCCACTTTCCTGGCCACCCTTCCCTAAAATACCACAATTGATGGCTTATAAGATTTGAAAGTCAAGGCCCTCTGAGTTAATTTCTAAAATGCTCTCCCTATCTAAGACTATGATTCTAATATTCCATGTTTAGGCAATTCCTTTTTATAATCTACCTAAGAAGTTCTCAGAGACAGGATCTTTCCATTTTCCTATAAACTGGGGCCTCCCACTTCCAGAGGAGGAGGGGCTGTGGTCTTGAAAAATAAGGTGATCAGCAGTCAGGAGAACAAGACATTGTGAGATGAGGCGAGCCAAACCCTGCAGAGACCTGGAAACGATTTTTCTCTCCCAAAATATAATTAATCAATTATGTCCAAAGAAGTGGAATCAATATTTTTATAAATGAGATGTTCATACGCCAAGAAGGAATTGTTGCAATGGTCACCTAATCTTTCACCTGCTAATCCAATGTAAATTGTGGGCTCCGTTGAGCTGATGTTTTCAGTATTTGCCAACCAAACTTTTTTCCACTTTGGCATTCTGGTCACAACTTTCCAATTCTTTTGTCCAGTCCCTGGCAGACGCTATGTGCCAGGGTCTCTTAATAAACAATACACCAGTAATAACAAAACCTTGTATTCACTGGCTGCCCTCCTCTCCCAGGCCTTTGTAAAATTGTCACATTGATCTTCCCGGCATCCTCTAGGACACGGGGAAATGATGTGCAGCTGGGGACGCTGGCAAGGCTTAGATAAATTGCAGCTTGATTGAACCCTTTTAATGCAAGAAACATTTATTAAGTGCCTACTATGCACCACGACTCCTGCAGGCACTAGAGCTCCAAAGATAAATCTCACAGTCACCGCCCCCTGGGACTCACAACTTGGTGAAGAAGACAGGCAAGGAATAAGCAGTTGCATTACATCATCACAGGCTCTGAGCTGTAGATCAAAGCACAGCATTATGGGAATACAGAGGAAGGAGCAATGAACTTTTCCTACAGTGATAAAGAGCAGTTCCTTGCAATTCTTGAGGGTGAGGAATTGTTCAGGAAGCAGATGAAGGTTAAGGAAGTGTTCTGGCAAAAGAAGGGAAACTGAGAAAAAGAATATTGCATTCAAAGAATGGGTAGAGGGAAGTTTCCAGAGAGGCAGACCAGGGCGGGGTTGTGGCAGGCTTCACACATGTGCCATTTTAGTGGACATCTGTCGATCTGCCCACCCTGCAGCCATCTCTCCTTCTGGTACAACACTCCGCTTTGGCCTTGGGGACCTATCCTTTCACCTCCCAGTCCCATCAACTTCAGGCATTCATAGGCAACACTCACTGTCCCCCACCTGCGTCACACTGATTGGTTCAGGGATGGGTGCATGACTCAGTTCAGTCCCGGAATTGTGAATTCTGGGATTTTTGATAGATGATTGGAAAAAAGGCACTGTCCTTCAACTGTAGTTGCGAGATTGGTATATTGAGCATCGGGGTGCCCCAGGCCCCCGGGGAGAGACTGCCTCAGCAGAAGGTAAACATAAAGAAAAGGCAAGCCGAGAAGGAAACAGAAGGGTAGCCCTAGGGACATTATTTTGCGAGTCAGAAGAAATTTTTTTGTTTCAATCAATTTCATCATCATCTTATAATTACTTAATGATATACAGGTTATTAATGAATTACTATAATATTCCAGTCTTGGGGGAATCAAGCCTGTAGAAAGTAAGGCAAGTTCCAGTTACAGGGGGCCTTTGAGATGCCTTTGGATAGGAAACTGAGATCCACAGCTATCAGGGGTTTACTTCAAATCACACTTAAATGAGTCTCTTCACCTAGAAAGAACAAGGTCTTATGACCGTGAGACAAGTGCTCTTTATTTTCCAAGACGCTGTCTTGGAAGGTGTATGAGGACAGCAGCACTAACAACACCCACTGCATGCCAGTCCCTGCTAGAAGCCCTTTATATATGTTAATTCACTTAATCCTCTGAACGCCTTCATAAGGTCAAGATTATTCAAAGAAGTAAGAAATTTGGGGAACATGACCAACACCTAAAAAAGCAAGATGGGACAAGGAGTAGGGCTAGAGTCAAGCTCAATCCCGGGTGTCCTCGTGGAAGGATGGCGGGCTAGGTGGTATATGGGTGGACAGTCAAGGGGACCCGAAGGCAATACTGCAGCTCAGGTGAGCAGGCTCTCACAGCTCTGTTAGAGACTTGGGAGTTGCTCTAATGGGTGCAGTGCCCCTGCAAGGCGTTTAGGGGTATAGGGAATGGGGTGAACAGAGACGATCAGGGCTTCAGCCAAAATCCTGGGGCTTAAGTCCTTGTAAGAAAAAGAAGGCAGAAATGTGGTAAAGAAGCTGGGGCTAACGTGGTGACTGCAGCCAGCACATTGCCACAGGTAAGATCAAGGCTGCTGCCTTGGCCTGGCCCCTGGCTTCCTGCTGCAACACACGGTGAGAGCTCCCAGAAGCCCCCCATCACCAGCTTTGATGTGGTTCAGGCTGCCTGCCCTCTGCCGCAGCTGCTTCTCAATTAAGCCCCGTAGGTTCTCCTAGCAGCCCATTTATCTTTGTGTCCCATCCTGCCCTCTACCTCCTGATTGAAAACAAATGTTACGCTCACATTTTTGACACTACAGAATTCTTCAGATAGTATGTAGATATTTGCCCACTTGTCCTAGGTGTTGTGATGACTAATAAGTGCATCTCCTAGTAAATTGTAAAAGAATGGCAGAATCAGTGAGTGCATGGGAGCCTAGTACTAACCAAGAGCTGATATATAGCAATTCTTGAGAGTATTTTTTGTCTTAAATGACATCCTGGTCAGGGTGGATGGAAGGATGGATGGGGCAATAGTAGGGTAGGAGAATGAATGGAAGGATGGATGCATGGAAGGCAAGGACCCTTGGCCATTGTTTTATCCTTTAAGTTCTCTGGTGTGGTACACCTTTTCTTTTTTTCAAGAAATATACTGTCTATCCTTGTGGAGTTTACAGACCATCAAGAGAGAGACCGAATAAATAATTACTCCCAATAATTAATAAGAATAAGGCTGGGCACAGTGGCTCACATCTATAATCCGAGCCACTCTGGGAGGCCAAAGTGGGTGGTTTGCCTGAGCTCACAGGTTCTAGACAAGCCTGGGCCAGAGTGAGACCTCTTCTCTAAAAATAGCTGGGCATAGTGGCAGGCACCTGTAGTTTCAGCTACTTGGAAGGCTGAGACAAGAGAATCACTTGAGCCCAAGAGTTTGAGGTTGCTGTGAGCTATGATGGCACATCACTCTACTGAGGGTGACAAAGTGAGACTCTGTCTCAAAAAAAAGAATTAATTAATTATTGAACAATTAATTTCAACTGGATAGGTACTATGAAGAACCTCAAGGTGCTAAGGAAACACACTTAAAAGTAATCTGAGAAATCAGGTGAGATCTCCCCAAGAAGATGTCAGCAAGCCAAGACCTGAGGTGCAACCAGGAGCTGGTCAAGGAAACACGGATCAGGCAAGGGGTGATGGGGGAGTTTCAGGCAAAGCTGGTTCAAGAGAAAGAGATGCCAGGTGCAAAAGTCCAGAGGCATAAAGGAACTTGGCTTAATAGACTAAACGAAAGAAGAAAAATGTTACAGAAGCAGAGTGAACAAAGCTTCAAACTTACCTTTCCAGAGAAGATACTGGAAAGGTAAGTAGGATCCTAGGTTATGAATCACCATTACTGCTTCCAAATTCCCAGTAGTAGCCTCCTAATTAGCCTCACTACTCCCACTCTTTCTCACCTACAGTGTGTCTTCCAGCCAGCAGCCAGAGGAAATCTTCTGAAAAGGTAAAAATACTGGGCGGTGCCTGTGGCTCAAGGAGTAGGGCACCGGCCCCATATACCAGAGGTGGTGGGTTCAAACCCAGCCCTGGCAAAAAAAAAAAAAAAACTGTAAAAAGGTAAAAATACTAATCACAGCACCCCTTTATTTAAAACCATCGAGGAACCTCTCTTCATCCCTTCATCCCCAGCACATACACCCTTCCCAGCCTCTGGTCACTGTCCTTCTACTCTCTGCTCCCATGGTACTATTTTAGCCCCCACATGTAAGTGAGAACATGTGATATTAGTCTCTGTGCCTGGCTTATTTCTCTTAACATAATGACCTCCAGTTTTACCCATCACAGGATTCCATTTATTTTTAAAGCTGAATAGTATTCACTGTGTGTACCTAGTATGTACGTGTGTGCACCACATTTTCTGCATGCATTCTTTGACTGATGGACACCTAGGCTGATCCCATATCTTTGTGATTGTGAATAGTGCTGCAATAAACATGGTAGATGGAGGGCATAAATAAGTTCTAATGTTGGATAGGGTGACTAGAGTTCACACCAATGCATTGTATATTTCAAAAGCTAGAAGAGAGGATTTGAAATGTTTCCAACCCAGAGAAAAAAATAAATACTTGAGGTCATGGAAATCCTAAATACTCTGACTTGGTCATCACACAGTCTACACACGTAACAAAAAGTCACTTGTACCCCATAAATATGTACAAATATTATGTATCAATTAAAAAAATAAAAGCTAAATTTAATCACATTTCTTTAAAAAAAAAAAAATCAGTGGTCACCATCTCCTCCTCTGCCCCCAACCTCTGGTAACCACCATTCTACTCTCTGCGTCTATGAGTTGGATTTTTTTTGAGTCCACATATAAGTGCGACGATGTGGTGTTTGTCTTTCTGTACTGGCCTGTTTTACTTAGTGTAATGTCTTCCATACACATGTGTTGTTTCAGACAACAGACCTTTCTCCATTATTAAGGCCAAGTGCTGTTCCATTGTGTATATACATCACATGTTCTTTATCCATCCACCCTTTTTGAGCACCTGTGCTGCTTCCCTATCTTAGCCTTTGTGAATAATACTGCAATGAGCAGCATTGTACAGAATGGTAGCTATGATCAACAATAATGTATTATATATTTTAATTTTCTAAAAGAGTAGGTTTTAAATGTTCTCACCACAAAAAAAAAGTAAGTGAACGCCCGTAGCTCAGTGGTTAGGGTGCCAGCCACATACACCAAGGCAGGCAGGTTCAAACCTGGCCCAGGCCTGCTAGACAACAATGACAACTACAACAAAAAAAAATAGCCGGATGTTGTGGCAGGCACCAGTAGTCCCAGCTACTTGGAAGGCTGAGGAAAGAGAATTGCTTAAACCCAAGAGTTTGAGGTTGCTGTGAGCTGTGATGCCACAGCACTCTACTGAGGGCAACATAGTGAGTCTCTGTCTCAAAGAAAAAGAAAAAAGTAAGTGAGGTGATGGATGCCACCATGAGCATGATTAAATCATTCCACAATGTAAACATCATGTCATTCCAAATATATACAGTCATTATTTGTCAATTAAAATTAAATAAATTTTAAATACTAGCTAAATAAATACAGGCCACCAATGGCTACTGGTCACACCCTCAGAATAAAACCCATGGCCGAGGGTTTGGCTTTGTGTCCTGGTGTTGAAGCAACTCTCTGCCATGGGGGTCTTCCTGCTGTCCCGGGGGCCACTCCACACTTGTTCCCACCTCTATGCCTTTTTCCTGGGATGCTCTTTCACCAGATGTTGACATGGCTTCCTCCCTTCATTCAAGTCTCAACTCAAATGTCACCTCCTTAAAGACACATTAGCCAAACTCCAGCTCCTCCCCTCACTCCCTATTCCTCACCATTTTCCTTTTCTTCCTGGCACTTGTTATTATCTGACATTATGTTAGAACTCAGTTGTCTATCAGTTATCTGCCTCTGCCTGGAGGGTGGGTTTTCCACAAAAGCAGAAACTTTATCTGTCAGGAGCCTTGTTACCTATAATATCAATGAATTGATTGAATGAATGGATGAATATCCAACTTACTAATAAGAATCTCACTTAGGTGACTGACCCACATGTAACCCAAATTCAATATGCTCCCAATCACATTTGACTATGCCACCCTGCAGGAGACACCAATGCTCTGTCCATATCACTGAATCCCCTGGCTGGTTTTATACTGCCATCCTCCTGTGGTTTCCACTCCTGACAGGCAGCCCCAGAGTGCCTTCATCAGGGGCTGTACACAGGCTGCTGGAAGCCACTATTCCTCTATGTGCACAGGGCCATAGCAGCTGGGAATTTATGTCCTCACTGGGGACAGTTTTTAACCAACAACTCACAGGTACAGGGATATAAATACTTCAGGTCTCATGCCCGTGACAGGAACAACTCGGGGATTGATATGGCTTCTTCCCTTCACCGTTCCTACAGGGCTGAGCCACAGCTACCCTGGACCTTCTACTGACCACATCATTGCTTGGTTTCCTGCCTTTCTCTGTCCTACTTTCCCATGTCCCTACAATGTTCCCTGCAATCATTAGCTGATAAAAAGAACACTTCACAGGAATTCTGCTCTCAGGATCAGACTTTGCTTCCCAAAACTGCTCCTCCCATCTTCCCCATCTCATGGTGTACTTTCTCTACCCAGTCATTGATCCAAGCAGAAACCAAACCCATTCTGACCTCCTCCACAATATAACCAATGGACTCCCTTGTCCTGATCACTGCTGGTTTAGTCCATTTTTCTCCATCCCCACTCCCAACTGCCCCTCGTCCTGACCCCAAGCATGGTCCTGTTTATTGAAACCTGATGATGGCAGGAAGGGCAGCATCTACAGGAAGCTTCCTCATCCAACCAGAGCAATCAGCATAGCACTTACAATCCAGCACATATCATGTCTACCCTAGATCCCACCTTAATTTTGTACCAGCCAGTCTACTGACTGCTTCCTGCTTCCTGCAGGGTTCTATCACCTGTGTTGCACTATAATAGATTTCCTCCTTTACTTGATAGGAACCTATCAACCATCTACATTAAGCCAGGCACTGTACTGAGCTGGTGATACAGTAATAAAAGGCATAGCTTCAGATTTCAAGAAGCTCATTGTCAGCTGAGGAGGAGGCAAGATGGCTGACTAGAGCCAGGTTTCGACAGAGGCTCCCATCCAGAAGGAGAGTTAAAGGACAGAAGTTTATCAGGTAAGCTGATGGTTTGGAGCTGGGCCAAGAGAGAAGATTGAAGAAGGCACATCACCCCTGCAGAGGTGAGCTGTGACCCCAAGGAAACAAACAATAGGTACAAAATTCATCACAAAGTGGATGGGAGGCCCCTCCCTCATGAGAACAGCTCACAGTGTACTTTTTACAAACAAATGAACAGAGTTCAGATCTCTTCTTTTTCTATTCTACAGGAAAGAACCTCTAAAAACTGGATCTCCTTTCCCAGAGAGGAACCACTAGTGTGCCATGGAACTCTCCCACCAGGAATAAAACTGAACATATACTCTACCCTCAATTCTGAACTCCCAGCACTCCTCTCTACTCCCACCCCAAGGTCTAGAAACCTGTCCCCCACAGAGTCCAGATTCTTGGGCATTTTCTTGGGAGGGATGGACAAGGCATCTGCTGTTACAAGTCTGTGCTGAATCAGCAGCAAAGGTGTAAATCAGTGGTATGAGGGAGCCAGATGGGTGAGGGAGAAATGGTGCCCGGCAGCACAGCGCAGCAGCAGTGGCAGAAACAATAGGGCTCACACCCCTAGTGATATTTTGGAGAAACACTTCCTGTCTCTCTTAGCAACCAGAGGGAGCTGGGCCTCTACTTTGGTGGCAGCCACAAAAACACAGGCCCTGTGAGCAAAGGATATGCCTGAGACAGTACCTGTTCAGGCGGGGTGTAGCAGAAAGGGAGACTAGAATACATGTGTGCAGAGGTGGCATACTCCCAGGGTGGGGCTGAGTCAGATTGCTGCTTTTGTGAGCCCAAGATGCACCCAGCCCCCAGCAGAGTTTAGCTAGGACAAAAGCAGGTGTGGGAGTGGCATCAACTCAGGGAGAGCAGGAACTGAGAGCCCTTTATGAGTTCTAACCATGCCGGTCCCAACACAGAATGCAGCAGAGAGAGAGATGCCAGCTACATGAGAATTAGTGCAATAGCTGCAGCACAGGGCAGGGCTGAGTCGCAGTTTTCTGTGAACTCAAACAATGCCTGGCCTGCAGTGGAAAAAGCCAGGACAGAAACACAAATTCCACAAGACTATAAGTTGCAGCAACATCAGTCTGGGGCAGGGTTGGAACTGAGTGACACATCCCAGCTTCCTGAGGTAGCCAGGCTTCAGCTCTGCCTGCTGGCTGGTGGCACAGTACAGTGGTCTGACTGAGGAGATATAGATCTCTCTGTGACTCAGGCAGGTGCAAACCCCTGAAGCATCTGCTCATTGGAGGGAATTGGGCCACAGCTCCATGGGGTGACCAGTTACTGGGTGTGACATAGGTGCAAGGTGAGGAAGGAGGCATGCAACTCCCTGGAATAACTCATTTGCTGGGCAGGCCCCTCTGACTCTATGGAGCACTGGAGCAAGCCACACTCAAGCTGCCAGCAGACCGTGGCTATCTAGTTGCTGGAGACCTTTGGAACTTTCCCTCTTGAGACTTAGTACACAATGGGACAATTGATTTGGAACTCCTGACCTGGGCCAATCACCTGAGGACCTTACAAGGTGGTAGCCTAGTTGTGTTGTTGTGGGAAGGTCTGACTTTCCTTTTCCAGTTGTTACCCGTGGGTGGCGGGGTGTCATAGTTGCTTGTATTTCTTCACAGCTGAGACTTCAACCTGGAGTCACTGATTCACTATGATTGGACAGAAACCAGCTGAATACAAGACAGAGCCACCTAGTCCCACCACACGAAGCAGGTTCCCAGTGTCTCAGGCTGTAGTACTGTATGGGTTCTTTGCAAAGCTTTAAGGGAAAAGCTACAGTCACCATTCCCAGCTCTTGGGCATAGGGCTGGTTAATCACTACTCCAGGAGCCCCCAATCCAATTTCACCTTACCTCCTCATCTAGCCAAATGGTGAAAAATAATCAAGGGGAGCAATCAGCAGAAATACACTGGCAACATGAATATTCAGAGTAGATCAACTCCCCCGAGGAATGACAAGTCAAACACTCCAAAAGATCCCATTCATAAACAAGTGGCTGAGCTGTCAGAAATTGAGTTTAGAATTTGGATGGCAAATAAGATTAATAGAATGGAAGTAAAGTTGGAATTAGAAATTCTCAATAGTTGTCTCAAGAATTCAATGAATTCAAAGACAAAATCACCAAAGATTTTGACACATTGAGAAAAGAATTTGCAGCCCTCCAAGATATGAAAAATAAAGTAGAATCCCTCAGTAACAGAATGTAGTGGGCAGAAGAAAGCATTTCTGATATTTAAGACAAAGCTTTTGAACACTCCCAAATGCTCAAACAGGAAGAGAAATAGAGAGCAAAAACAAATGATTCTCTCAGAGAATGTGGGATAATTAAAAAAAAAAAAAACAACTAATATCCACCTTATAGGAATTCCAAAAGGCAACAAGGTGGCCTCTAAAGGCCCAGATGCTCTAATCTAAGAGATAATTGAGGAGAACTTCCCAAACATGCCAAGAGATTCTGAAATTCAGATAGCAGATAGCTTCAGAACTCCAGCATGACTCAATCCAAAGAAAGCATCTCCCAGACACATTATAATTAACTTTGCCAAAGTTAATATGAAGGAGAAAATTCTGCAAGCATCCAGACATAAGAAAACCATAAACTACAGAGGGAAGAATATTAGAATGACTGCAGATCTCTCTGCTGAAACTTTTCAAGCTACAAGACAATGGTCATTGACCTTTAACCTCCTAAAACAAAATAACTTTCAATCCAGGATCCTATATCCAGCAAAACTGAGTTTCATTTATGATATATAAATTAAATACTTTAATGACATTCACATGTTGAAGAAATTTGCCATAACTAAACCAGTTCTCCAGGATATTCTTAGACCCATCTTCCACAATAACAAACACAATGCTCTACCAACAAAATAAACACTCAGAAACTCTTGATCAAATTCCACCTTCCACAGTGGTGAAAGGATTAAAAATATCCACTGGACTTTAAAAAAACTCATTACCCAAAATACTACCAGGCTTATCAATACTCTTAATTAATGTGAATGCCTTAAATTGTCTTCTAAAGAGGCACAGGTTGGCTGACTGTATACAAAAACTCAGACCAGATATTTGCTGCATACAAGAATCTCATCTTACCTTAAAAAATAAATATAGACTCAGGGTGAAGGAAAGGGATGGTTGTATATATTTCAGACAAATGGAAATCAGAAAAAAGCAGGTATTACAATTTTATTCACAGATACAATAGGCTTTAAATCGACAAAAGTAATAAAAGATAAGGATGCTCACTTCATATGTGTTAAGGGTAGCACTCAACATGATGAGATTTCAATCATTAACATTTATGCACCCAACCAGAATGCACTTCAATTTATAAGAGAGACTCTAATAGACATGAGCAACTTGATTTCCTCCAGCACCATAATAGTCAGAGATTTTAACAGCCCTTTGGCAATGTTGAATAGAATCTCCAATAAGAAACTAAGCAAAAAAATTTTAGACTTAAACTTAACTATTCAACAGTTGGATTTAACAGACATCTACAGAACATTTCATCCTAACAAAAACTGAAAACACATTCCTCTCATCAGCCCATGGAACATCTTCCAAAACTGATCACATCATAGGTCACAAGTATAACCTCAGCAAATTTAAAAGAATAGAAATTATTCCTTGTATCTTCTTAGAACCTCATGGAATAAAAGTTGAAATAACAGCAGAAATCTGCATACTCATACAAAAACATGGAAATTAAATAACTTTATGCTGAATGATAGCTGGGTCATAGATGAGATTAAAAAGGAAATCACCAAATTTTTTTTTTAACAAAATGATAATGAAGACACAAATTACCAGAATCTCTGGGATACCACAAAGGCAGTCCTAAGAGGGAAATTCATAGCACTGCAAGCCTTCCTCAAGAGAACAGAAAGAGAGAAAGTTAACAACTTAATGGGATAGTTCAAACAACTGGAAAAGTAATAACATTCCAATCCCAAACCCAGAAAAGGAAAAGAAATAACCAGAATTAGATCAGAACTAAATGAAATTGAAAAAAAAAGGATTATACAACAGATCAATAAATCCAAAAGTTGTTTTTATGAAAAGGTCAGTAAATTAGATAAACCTTTAGCTAACCCAACCAGAAATAAAACAGTAAAATCTCTAATTTCATCAATCAGAAATGACAAAAGACAAAATAAGAACAGACTCCTCAGAAATTCAAAAAATCCTTAATGAATATTACAAGAAATGCTATTCTCAGAAATATAAAAATCTGAAGGAAATAGACCACCTTCCTAGATTTAGCCAGAATCAAGTGGAAATGTTGAACAGGCCTATATCAAGTTCTAAAATAGCATCAACTATACAAAATCTCCCTAAGAGGAAAAGTCCAGGACCAGATGGCTTCACATCAGAATTCTACTAAACCTTTAAAGAGGAACTAGTACCTATATCACTTAACCTTTTCCAAAATATAGAAAAAGAAGAAATACTACCCAACACATTCTATAAAGCAAATATCACCTTGATCCCCAAACCACAAAAAGACCCAACAAGAAAAGAAAATTATAGACCAATATCTCTAATGTACATTAATGCAAAAATGTTCAATAAGATCCTAGCAAACAGAATCTAGCAACATATAAAAAAAATTATACACCATGACCAAGTGGGTTTTATCCCAGGGTCTCAAGGCTGGTTCAATATACATAAATCTATAAATACAATTCATCACATAAACTAATTAAAAAACAAAGACCATATGATTCTCTCAATTGATGCAGAAAAAGCTTTTGATAATATCCAGCATCATTTCATGAACAGAACACTTAAGAAAATAGCCATTGAAGGAACATTTCTTAAACTGATAGAGGCCATCTACAGCAAACCCATAGCCAATATAGTATTGAATAAAGTTAAATTGAAATCATTTCCACTCAGATCAGGAACCAGGCAAGGTTGCCCATTGTCTCCACTGCTCTTTAACATTGTAATAGAAGTCTTAGCCATCGCAATCAGGTAAGAAAAAGCGATCAAGGGCATCCATATAGGGTCATAGGAGATCAAACTTCACTCTTCACAGATGATATGATTGTATATCTGGAAAACCCCAGGAATTCGACTACAAAACTATTAGAAGTGATCAAGGAATACAGCAGTGTCTCAGGGTACAAGATCAATACTCACAAATCTGTAGACTTTATATATACCAACAATAGTCAAGCTGAAAAAACAGTCAAGGACTCTATTCCGTTCACAGTAGTGCCAAAGAAGATGAAATATTTAGGAGTTTACCTAACAAAGGATGTGAAAGATCTCTATAAAGAGAACTATGAAACTCTAAGAAAAGAAATAGCTAAAGATGTTAACAAATGGAAAAACATACCATGCTCATGGCTGGGAAGAATCAACATTGTTAAAATGTCCATACTCCCCAAAGCAAT
Organism: Galagoides demidoff; assembly: GCA_963574575.1. NCBI lineage: Eukaryota > Metazoa > Chordata > Mammalia > Primates > Galagidae > Galagoides > Galagoides demidoff. Next base: position 33,896 of record CAUYQV010016929.1, on the reverse strand, counting down.
GTACAATTTTAATGCAATCCCTATTAAAGCACCACTGTCATACTTTAAAGATTTTGAAAAAATAATATTGTGTTTCATATAGAATCAGAAAAAACCTTGAATAGCCAAGACATTACTCAGAAATAAAAACAAAGGCTGCGCTTGTGGCTCAATCAGCTAAGGCGCCAGCCACATACACCTAAGGTGGCGGGTTCAAATCCCCAGCCCGGCCCGCCAAACAACAATGATGGCTGCAACCAAAAAAAAAATGGCCGGGTGTTGTGGCGGGCACCTGTGGTCTCAGCTACTTGGGAGGCGGAGGCAGGAGACTTGCTTGAGCCCAGGAGTTGGAGGTTGCTATAAGCTGTGATGCCATGGCACTCTACCCAGGGGGATAGCTTGAGGCTCCATCTCAAAAAAAAAAAAAAAAGAAAGAAAGAAAGAAAAACAAAGCAGGACGAATTACACTACCAGACCTTAGACTATACGATAAATTGATAGTGATCAAAACAGCATGGTACTGGCACACAAACAGAAAGGTAGATGTATGGAACAGAATACAGAACCAAGAGACGAACCCAGCTATTTGCCGTTATTTGATCTTTGACAAGCCAATTAAAAACATTCAGTGGGGAAAAGATTCCCTATTTAACAAATGGTGCTGGGTGAACTGGCTGGCGACCTGAAGAAGACTGAAATTGGACCCACACCTCTCATCATTAACTAAGATAGACTCTCACTGGATTAAAGATTTAAACTTAAGACATGAAATAATATAAATAATAGAAGAAAGTGCAGGAAAATGCTTGAAGAAATCAGCCTGGGTGAATATTTTACAAGGAGGACCCCCCAAGCAATTGAAGCAACACTAAAAATACATTATTGGGAAATGATCAAACCAAAAAGCTCTGCACAGCCAAGAACACAGTAAGTAAGGCAAGCAGACAGCCCTCAGAATGGAAGAAGATATTTGCAGGTTATGTCTCCAACAAAGGTTTAATAACCAGAATCCACAGAGAAGTCAAACGTATTAGTAAGAAAAGAACAAATGATCCCATGTCAGGGTGGGCAAGGGACTTGAAAAGAAACTTCTCTGAAGAAGACAGGTGCATGGCCTACAGATATATGAAAAAATGCTCACCATCCTTAATCATCAGAGAAATGCAAATCAAAACTACTTTGAGTTATCATCTAACTCCAGTAAGATTAGCCCACATCACAAAATCCCAAAACCAGAGATGCTGGCATGGATGTGGAGAAAAGGGAACACTTCTACACTGCTGGTGGGAATGCAAACTAATACGTTCCTTTTGGAAAGCTGTTTGGAGAACACATTAGAGATCTAAAAATAGACCTGCCATTTGATCCTACAATTCCTCTACTAGGTATATATCGAGAAGACCAAAAATCACATTATAACAAAGATATTTTTACCAGAATGTTTACTGCAGCCCAATTCATAATTGCTAAGTCATGGAAGAAGCCCAAGTATCCACTGACCCACAAATGGATTAATAAATTGTGGTATATGTACACCATGGAATATTATGCAGCCTTAAAGAAAGATGGGGACTTTAACTCTTTCATGTTTACGTGGATGGTGCTGGAACATATTCTTCTTAGCAAAGTATCTCAAGAATAGAAGAAAAATATCCAATGTACTCAGCCCTACTATGAAACCAATTTAATATCAAAGCTATAACCAATTATAGCCCAAAAATATGGGGAAAGGGGAGAGGGAGGAGAGGATAGGTGGAGGAAGGGTAATCAGTGCGACCACACCTACGGTGCATTTTATAACGGTACATGCAAAATTTACTAAATGTAGAATATAAATGTCTTAACACAAGAACTAAGGAAATGCTGTGAAGGCTATGTTAACCAGTTTGATCAAAGTATTTCAAATTGTATATAAAACTAGCACATTGCTCCCCATAATTGCATTAATGTACACAGCTATGATTTAAAAAAAATTTTAAAAGTTGACAAAGAGGCCTTTTTCTTTAAAAAAAAAAATGAAGCAACAAAGGACATATTCCGTTTCTGTTCTACTTTGTTTTCACTTGGTAAAAGTGTTGTCACATGTCATTTTCTTAATTGAAACTTGAATGAAAGCATTTCCAGTTACTGCTTGGTAAACTGGTTTGCCAAGGAATACCTTGTTGGGATATTTCTGAGATTCTAACCTGCCAAAGCACAAGAAGCTCCAAATTTATAGGATCAGACAGCTCCTTTGGCATGGAAGGAACGATCAAAATAAAGTTCTATTTTATCAGCCAAAATTTACTTTATAGGACTTGAACTTAAACAAAAAAACTTTTGGTTTTTTTAATCATATGCAAGTTAAAATTCTATGCAATTAAAATAGATTTCTTCATATTAGAGGGGTTTTGTCAAAATCTATTGCCTCTGCAAATACAAAATCTAACTCAACCTTTATGCAAAGTTATACCCAATGATAACAGAAACAATCCTTTGATATATATCATTGAGACATTAAATTTGGTCATTTTTGTAGGATGTTTTTTTGAGACAGAGTCTCACTTTGCTGCCCTTGGTAAAGTGCCATGGCATCATAGCTTATAGCAACCTCAAACTCTTGCCTCAGCCTCCCAAGTAGCTGGGACTACAGGTGCCCGCTACAATGTTCGGCTATTTTTGTTGTTGTTGTTGCAGTTGTTATTGTTGTTTGGCAGGCCCTGCCTGGGTTTGAACCCATCGGTCCCAGTGACTGGCATCCTAGCCACAGGCATCGAGCCGGATTCATTTTTTTTTTTTTTTTAAGAGCAGCCTTTGCACTCTCCAATGTGTTTACACTGATAAAATGTTTCCCATTAGCAAATATGTTGTAAATTATGACTATGTTTATGTGGGTAAAGGACTGCATAAGCATGAGTTTAAATGATAATGATTAAGGAGATATAATGCACTATTTTATGCTAAGAATGTCTTTCTATCTTAGGTAAGATAAAGTTATTTCTAAATCAAGTATTCTGACTTCTTAACATAATCAAAATTAGCTAGAGTCTGAGACTGCAGAACAGGGAAGAAAAGAAATATTTCAAAGATAACTCTAAGAGAATGTATAATATTATGAAGTGAACCAGAATGGAGAAGAAGGGGACCAATAACAATTTGCTACATTATGTTTAGATGGTTGCTTTTGTTCCATCCTTATAGGTCCCCAAATCATCTTCCCCAGAGAATTAGCCAATGGACACAAAACTGGGAATTATCTTGAAGGGGCTATCTCTTGACTCAAGTCATCAAGAAGTGGGAGACCTAACAAGATGAAATGACGTATATAAAGTATTAAGCTACGCTGAGTAAAATTAACACTGCAGAAGGTCTGGCTGAGTGCAATGAAGAAAGGGAATCAAATCCCTTAGAAGTTCAGTGATTATACATTCAAAGTGACTCATTAAAACTAGAAATAAATGGGATACTCCTGTTTGGGTGATTGATCTTATTTTCTCCTTAATAAGCTATTGAATGATTTCCCATTATCACCCACTATATATAAGAAACTCAAAAATGAGCTCGGTGCCAATAGCACAGTGGTTATGGTGCTGGCCACATGCACTGAGGCTGGGGGGTTTGAACCCAGCCTCAGTCAGTTAAATGCAGACAACTGCAAAAATAACAACAACAAAAATAGCCAGGTGTTGTGGCGGGCACCAGTAGTCCCAGCTACGTGGGAGGCTGAGGCAAGAGAATTGCTTAAGCCCAAGAGTTTGAGGTTGCTGTGAGCTGTGATGCCACAGGGTGACATAGTGAGACTCTGTCTCAAAAAAAAAAAAAAAAATCAAGCTGGGCACATGCCTGTAATCACAGCACTTTAGGAGGTAAGGGCAGGAAGACTGCTTTAGCCTAGGAGTTCAACACCAGCCTGAGCAACATAGCAGGATCCTTGTTTCTACGACATATACAAAAATTAGCCGGTATGGTGGCATGCACCTGTTATTCTAGTTACTTGAGTGGCTGAGGCAGGAGGATCACTTCTGTGTTTCTGCTGCTAGTCAGCCCACAAAAGTCTCTTATTTTGCTATACCCACATCCTGAACACAACTTTGTACTATTCAGGTCTCACAGTTTTATCTTAAAAACTGAAGTATAAGCCTGGGCCTTCAAATGGGTATAGACAGTAGTTCTCAACCTTCCGAATGCTGTGGCCCTTTAATATAGTTCCTGTAGGTCACAACCCACAGGTTGAGAACCGCTGATACAGACCCATGTTCAAATGTTACTCTCAATCTAGAATGCAACTGGTGATCTCCAAGCTATCCCCACTTGCAAAATCACATCCACACTTTGATTATCAATTCTTCCTGTGGTTCCAAATACATCCAGGAAATTTACTCATTTCTTTTCTGTTCTTATTCAGAGCACTTATCCCAAGTAGGCAATTACCAGATTCTACATTATTAATTGTTTACCATTCTTCTCCAATAATCCTATTACCACATCATATATAAACAACATTTGGTAACTTTTTGTTGAACTGCGTTGAATAGCAGCTAATTTTACCAAGAGTTAATATGCTTAAGTGAAACAACCCCAATTACCAACACACAATTTTCATTTTGACTTTATCAAAGACGTGGGATGTGCCTTTAGGGAAAACTCAACTTCAGAGTGGCTATACTAAAATTTCTGTATTTTAAACTTAAAGATTATACTCTTTCTTTTTATACAGTAGAACTTTTTAATGAACAGTTAACCCAAAATAATTTGTTATCATTTGCAAGAATGGAAGACTATGAATCTAATTATAGGAGCCTGAATTTAAAATCATTTTTAAGATAAACAATATGCAAGGAGGTCCCATAATGAGGCAAAATCTGTTCAAGAGCAGAGGATACTACTGAAATATTATACTAGGGCCCAAACAACTCTACATTCCTTAAAAAACACAACTCCAATTCACTGGCCATTTTATTATTCATGTCTTTAAACCAGTTATAAAATGTTGGTTAAATTCCTTTTAATTTTTCACTGAACATTAAAATTGTACAACATGAGAAATTCCCATAGTCCACTTCAAAGAAAATATACTATATTTCATCACTCAGTAATAAAATTATTAGCTCATGGTCCAAAGAGAGCATGAAAACCCGGTAGTCTCAAATATAGCTCAGCTTTACAGTGTCGGCTATATATCTAACCTAACATCTGTTTCCTGTTTATATTTTCACAGGGCATTTTGCATTACTAGATATATATTTATGCAGTAAGCATAAAATCAAGCCTCCTTCAGTCTCATCTGGATATAATAAAGAAATCAAATTTTAAAATGGCAAGCCTGTGAAAGGAAACGTCTACCTTTAATCATAACAAACAGCTGACTGCCCTTTTCCTACACTGTGGCACCGACTAATAACTGTAAGAAAAACACTCACCACATGTGAAGCTCTGAATCACTGCAGGATCTGAGGAGCCACACACTGGTGGAATCTGTTTCAAGCTGACTTTACAAAACTCAGTCCAAAGTTGAAAGATTGCAATATTACATGTGGGATATCCTTTAGGGTTCTGATTACATAGTAGCTGAGCGGCCACATCTGTGATACACTGCAAAACCTAAGTTGCCAGTAAAGTTTTTAGTATTTTATTTTTTAAAACATACGATTTCAGCTCAGTAAACCCTGCACCAGCACAGTATCTAAAATGGATTTACTGCCATGACTTGGAGTCTGAGTATAACCGCTCATTTTCTCTTCTTTGAGTCAGTGAAATCTAACTAGTTAGATCACCAATTTATGAATTAGATATATGAAGAAATAAAACTTATTAAATAACCATAAGTGACTTATTTGAAAAATCATAGAATGAGGAAACTGGAAAGAATCTACGGGATCGCACAGACTAAACTCTCCTCCCATCACTTCTCCCTCCAGACAAAGCCATAACGAGCTAAGCAGGGTATATAATGTGCCTGAGGTCACACAGTCACATACTGGTGGAACTAGATTAGAATCATGCCCTTCGGATTTTCAAAACAATGTACTTTAAAATACAACTTATGCCTTTTTATTATAGATTTAACTACACTGTACCAGTGTGTATTCTAATAGAATATGTGGCTCAATTATTCAATCTGCCACCTTATATCTAACATAAATAAAATCCTTATATTCTGAGTTATTTAATTAGCTTGAAGAAGCATCATATTCACTACCTATTTGAAAAAAAGCCACAACTTTAACCCCAAACCCTTTTGGGGGACTATCACTGGGACATTTATTTAAGGGCCTTTACTACTTATCATCCCCAGTCTACTTAATAGAATAATAGCAACTTTTATAAATGATCAGCAATTTTATTAAAGCCAAACGTTTGCCCACTCTATAGTGTATGGAGTACATACATCCACCAAAACATGTCTGGAGCTTTTAAAGAAGCTTTATTCAGAATAGCTGAAATCTGGGAATTAACCAAATGGTTAGAAGGGGAATGAGTAAACAAATTGGTGACATGACAACAACACGTCACATCAGTAAAATAGAAACAAATCACTGAGCCATGGAACAACACGGATGACTCTCATGGACACTCTGTTGAACAACAGAAAAACTCCAATGACTGCATCTATGTGATTCCATTTACATGAAATTCAAGAATAAGCAAAAATTAACAGTGACAAAAATTACTAACTTGGAATAATGGTTTCCTGTTGGGCCTATTAACTGCGAAGGGACATAAGAAAATCACACGAGACCCTGGAAGTGTTCTGATCTTGGTCAGATGGTGGTGCATCCAAGTGTACATTTGTAGAGGTTCATCATATACTTAAGATCAGCACACCTTACAGCAATAAAAAAGTCTTTTTTTTAAAGGAGGAAAGTGGGTAGAAGCTGGCACCCCATATGAGATCTGGATGCAAGTCAAAGGGCTGTGGTCCAGTTGTCAGAAACAAAGCAAACAGATGGATTCATTTACTTTTACTCCAGGGTAGATTTCAGTTTCAGGAAGTTCCTCCTGTTTTGCACTAGGTACCCCCTTTTAAATATTACTTTACATAACAAAGAATATGTTAACATCTGATTATGAATTTTTTAAATAAAGACTCTACTAATATGGTGAGATATATTCAGACAATGAAATATTATTCAGTACTAAAGAGAAATGAGCTATCAAGCCAAGAAAAGACACGGAGGACACCTAAACGCATACTGCTAAGTGAAAGCAGCCCATCAGAAAAGGCTACGCACCATGTGATCCCAAAACCACAGAGACAGCAGGAACATTAGTGATAGTCTGGGGCTTGTGAGAAAGGAGAGGTGATAGTGGAGCACAGGGCACTGTCAGGGGTGAAACTATTCAGAATGATACCATAATGGCGGGGACATGCTATTACAGGTTTGTCGGAACCCAGAGAACACCAAAGTGAACCTTAGACCTTAGTCCAAATAACAGAATTGGAGCAGCAGTATCTCGGTGAGAGTGCTATGATGTACTACTACTCCACGAATGCCGGCCCTTTAGGGAGCAAGTCGAAAAGTGAATCAAATACACCTAGGGATTTTAGGTTTGTGTCATACAGACTTAAAATATTTGTACCCTAAAGTTCTTAACTTCTAGGAGATAAACTCATTTAACCCATGGTTAGCGTTTTTTTTTTTTTTCAAATGTGTGATTGAAGATCTATAGAATTTCTAGCAACTTGAAAAATATGAAATCATCAAAGGGATAATTTATCCTCAAATAATAATAATAATGATACTTGTTGCTTAAAATCCCCTGTATCCACACACCTTGGAGAAAACCATGCCTTGATGTTATTGAATAGATGTCATTTATGCAATGGCATTTGAATGAGACACACAATGAACATCATGTGAAACACAGGTACTGTATGTAATGAATTCAGTTACCTAATGCAGTAAAATCAAATAGTTACCAACAACACAAATTATGTATCAGCATATCATGGATACTGTTCCAAAGATAGGACAATCAAATACTAAGTGATGAACTTCTCTGAAGATGAATGCATAAGAAAAGCAGACTCTAGATGGTGAAATTAGGCAATTTGAACCCAAACTGAAGGTGGGTAATTGTAGCACTGGTATCTACAAGGTAGGGTATCTGTCACTGGGAGACAGTGGAAATTCACTGGTCAGTCAGCGGGTTCATAGTTGTCTAGAAGGCCAAAAGATCTAGCTCTAATTTGACATTTTTCCTCCCAATTAGCTCCAATTATAAATAAATGGAGTTTTTTAGGGAGATACAGACATATAATATAAATGTGTATATTAACATATTGCTAAAAATCGTCTTCTTGTTTTAGAGACATGGTCCAATTATGTTATTTCTGAGATGCAAATAGCCATAAACCACACTATTAACTCAGTAACAGCCTTTCAAAGGGGAAAAAACACAGAAAGATGACCCTATTAATGTTACATATTAATTATGGAACACAATTCTGAATTCTCAAATGTTAAAGTGAGACTGACAATCAAGAAAAAGCACTGAAGAATCAGATATTAATCATTATCATGAGAGAACAGAAAGATAATGTTCTTTTTGTTTTCCCCATCCAACGTAAAGTTGTGGCAAAGACTGCTCGTTGCCCACTAACATCCTTTTTCTCTTCTTGTTTCATTAATGAAATTCCCCAATTTTAACCAGACCTATGGCCACTGAGCTAGAGATTAATTTCCCACGTGGCCATGTAACTAAGCTGGGGCAAGGAGACATGAGCAGAAGAGATTTGCCACTTGGGGGTCACACCAGCAGGAGAAATGAGCCTGGCCTTCCATTGCCCTTCGCCCTCCTGCTGGCTGGAAGACACATTAAAGACAGCAAAGCCTCTGAGCAGCTCTGGACCGCCCATCTCTGCATTGAGATTATCAGAGTGAAGTAAACTTCTATAAGCTCCTGTATTTGGGGGCCTTTCTGTTATATCATATTCAGATTTGCCATAACTATTACAGACATATTGCTAATGAAGGCTTCAATGTAAGCGTTTTCTACATAATACTGCACAGCTATCTTCTATAATAAACTTTTAAACATTTTTTATAGTCATTGCTCCTTAGATATGAAGACCTATGTTGCTTATGAACACATACCCTATGTTAGGGCACCTGGCGAGATTGCAGCAGCTGAAGCAGAGGCCCAGTGAACACGGCCATCCCTCCATGTCTGCTCATAGTCACTGGCACTGCAGCCATCCTCCCGCTGCAGCCTTTGGGAAGTGTCACACTTCCACACAAGTCCTGCTCCATTTCCTCCCTGTCTAGGTCTCCCCTAGAGACGTAGACTTTGGCTTGCCCTGTTAGTCAGAAGATTTCTAAACAGAAAATACATAAAAATTGTAAATACTGGGGTTTGGCATGGTGGCTCACACCTGTAATCTCAGCACTCTGGGAAGCCAAGGAGGGTAGATTGCCTGTGCTCAGGAGTTCAAGACCAGACTGAGCAAGAGTGAGACCCTGTCTCTAAAAAGTGGCCGGGTGTTGTGGCAGGCCCCTGTAGTCCCAGCTACTCAGGAGGCTGAGGTAAGAGAATCACTTGAGCCTGAGTGTTTGAGGTTGCTATGAGCTATGATGCCACAGCACTCTACCCCAGAGCACCTGAGTGAGACTGTCTCAAAAAAAAAAAAAAATTGGAAATAGCTGATCTAAAACAGGATATCTAACCTTTTTCTTTTTTTCTATGATGCACATTGGAAGATTAAGAGTCGTCTTGGGTCACACATTAGATAAATAAATGTTAATGAAAGCAGATTAGTACACACACAAAAAGGGGGTCCATGTATACTTTTTGTGATATCTGACACCACAGATAAGCAAAAAAAAATCCTCACACAATCAGTATGTGGCCTGTATGCCACAGACTGTACACCCTATACCCCTGATCTAAAAGATACCTTTATAAGGGAAAATATAGAACATGTTTCATATTTTTACATCTGACAAGCTGTTTTTAAGGTAAAATTCCAAAATCCCAATAACAGCTAATAACCACCAAGCACCTTTTACGTGTCCGATGCTATTCTAAGCATTCTACATATATCAACTCATTGTTCAACTTAATGTTATCTTTTTTTTTTTAATTGTTGAGGATTCATTGAGGATACACAGAACCAGGTTACATTGATTGCTTTTGTTAGATAAGGACCCTGTTATAATTGTGTCCTGCCCTCAAGAGGTATACTGTATCACTTGTCCCCCTCAACCCCCTCCCTCCCTCTCCTCAGCCCTCCCCACCCTCCACCTTAATTGTCGTCATATCAGAATTGAGTATGTAGGATTCTTGTTTCTCCATTCTTGTGATGCTTTACTAAGAATAATGTGTTCCACATCCATCCAGGTTAATACAACAGATGTAAAGTCTCCATCTTTTTTAATGGCTGAATAGTATTCCAGGGTATCCACACCTTGTTAATCCATTCCTGGATTGGGGGCATTTAGGCTGTTGCCACATTCTGGTGACTGTAAATTGAGTTGCAAAAATGTTACTCTCTTATAAGCTAAACAATGCTAGTTTATTACATAAATCTTAAACTTAAATAATACCTCACAAACACTATTGATAATAATCTAACATGTTTTTATAGGTTATCTGCTAACATGTACTGCTTGATAAATGAAAACATCAGAACCTACAGAAATGTGTCTGTCTAGTGCTCCACACAAACTGTATATCTAGGACTGTATCAAAGACTGTCCCTGACATCAAAACAATCAGCATCATTCAGTCCTGTTTTTAGGGACTCTCCTTGAGTTCTAAAATCAAGCAAGCTTGCCTAAGAAAAGAGAAAGGAGGTCCATGACATAAATAATGCTGAGGGTCATGGACTCACTCACTGATAGCCTAATGATAGTTCCAAACAGGAAATGCACCTTAAATTGAGGGAATAAACAGAGGTGAAGGCGGGCTGGGCTGGTGGAAGAGCAAAAGAGAAAAAGACATGTTGCCATTTATCTTTCTTTTTAAAAACGTTCTCCAAGATATCTTATGACTTTAGGGAGAAGAAACAGGAAAAGAAGCTGATAGGTTTCCACTGATAAAACTGAGAGTACAAAAAAATAGCTGGTGCCCTGGGAAATTTATAAAGGCTCACAAAGATCCAAGAGAGTGTCCCAAGCCTGGGTGACAGGGAGTGCCTACTAGAGGGCTGTGTGTGAAGCCTCATGATCCTGGCCACCAAAATGATGCCTAGACCACCTCTAGGACCATGGGTGGGGAATAAGAAGAGTCTATCGACAGAACAATCAGTCCTTGAACAATAGATCTCTGAGATATAATTTCCTGCAAATTTCATTTGTACACTGTATTATTCGCAACATGAAAAGCACTTCCAAGTGAGGAAAGTCACAGAATCCAAAAAAATGTTTCTTTCTCAAGTGTTGGGTGGAGGACTCAAGTTAAGCAAGTGACTCCCTAAGCTCATTACAGAAACAGAAGCCCTTGGTGTGTCAGGCCTAACACAGGCCATGTAAGTGACACACCACTGCTGAAGCAGGTGTTGAGCTCATTATTTCACATTGAATCGAATGTAATGGCGCAGTAGTATTTGGACGTGCTATTTTTTTTTTTCATTTAAATTCCAGGTCACATCAACTAAAATGAGTTTGAAAGATTCTAGAAGGCTTAGAATTAGGCATAAAGTGGAAAATTAAAAAAAACTATCTCATTCAGATTAAACCTTTCAAAATGGTGTTGCCTTTTCAGAAGGAGTTAGATGTGAATAGAGTGATCAAAGATACAGCTAATTTGCCAGTTTAAAGGCAAAACTGATTCAGACTCCAACTTTCTACTTCTGGGAAACACTTCAGTATAACAATGACCCATTCAGATAACAGAATAAAGACATAACAAATATATTGTTAATAAAACTGATGCATGCTAAAAAAAAAACTGTGTTTACTTAAGTTGAATATCCTTGAAATATTAATATTTTCCAGTGGTTTATTATAAATTCTAGAGTTTATGGCTATTAATTTCAAGTATGATCATCTTTATGATTTAGTAAAGCAGCATCAAAAGCAAACATCTTTCTAATTAAAAAATGCCTAATCAATAGATTAGGGAGACCATACCGATGATGGGACATGGCATTCATCTATCAAGAAAGCAAAGCTTATTCTTTAAAAACATGTTAGACAGTGATTATGGAACTTGAATCATCATTAGAATAGAAATAACGACATAATTATTTGATTTGATTTTTATTAAAAGTAAGGATTTGAAAAAGAGAAAAGCAAAAATGTCATGGGGAAGATTTAGATATGTAACTTGTTATTAACATTTAGTTGATTTAGTTAGTATTTAATTAATAAAATGTTATTCATATTGCATGTGTGCTACCCAGAGCTATAAGGATCTAATAAAGTACACATTTTAGTCTGTAAATCTCTGTGGTTTCTGTGATGCTGACTCAATTAATTGTGATCTTTTGCTGTCAGTAACCTGATGACTTGAGTTCCTGCGCAAAAGCTTTATGAAAGTGAATGTGCACCTTTGACATGGAGCACAAAAATTAAGCAAGAAAAGTGTTTCAACCCCACACTCTAATGGCCTGACAGATAAAAGGTGGTCCATTTCCAGGTATAAATAATTTTTATTGACATCAGTGGGACATGTGAAATAAAAGCCTCTGAAAATTCTCTCCTCCATAAAAACAAGGAAAGCATTGATTAAAAACTGTTTTTTTTAGAACTCTGGAAATTAACTAAAGGCTGGCAGCAATCAAGGGAGTCCTTATTCATGAAAAGCAGATGAATTTTGATAAGAATGGTGAGCTATGTGGTGTTTTCTTTTCTTCTTCTTCATTTTTTTTTTAATTAAATCATAGCTATGTAGTGTTTTCAACCTACCCAATATTCACCTCCCACTCGCCAGCTGTACAGTTGCCTTAAAAAACAACAGCCTTCAATCATGGTGAAAACCAGCAGCCTAGTAGTCACTGGATAGGCACAATAGGGTTTGAGTTTTCTCAAAGTCTCATGTCCAGAAGACTGTCATTATTTAGCCTGTCTGCTGGTTCCAAGGAAGATTCAGCTCCTCACAGCTTGGTAATCTAACTTGACCTGGCCCTTATCTAGTCTTTTGCCCGTGGGTATTTGTCAAAAATAATCAGCTGCAATTGTTTAACATCATGGCTGCCTATGGCTGTGAATAACAGCTAGGACAAACAATAAGTAAACTAACAGCTTAAAAAGGTAGGGAATGTGATATTAACAGAGGGGCTTTTAAAAACACTGACATATTCCTGGGAGTCTAGAAGGTCACATGCTTGTATAGGGCTGTGTGAGTATGTGAGTTCAGGTTGTGTACATGTTCAGTGAACAGCTGAAAAGGCACTAAAATCTCACCTTTAGCTAAAGCTGATGAATTTGCACCAAAATAGGAAGTAAAGGAATTGTAGGCTGGGCTTTGTGGCTCATGCTTATAATCCTAGCACTTTAAGGAGGCTTCGGTGGGAGGACTGCTTGAGGCCAGGAGTTTGAGACCAACCTATGCAACATGGTAAAATCATATCTCTACAAAATTGTTTTTAAAAGTTACCTAGGCATGGTGGTGCATTCCTGTATTTCTAGCTACCCAGAAGGCTGAGGATGAACCCAGAGGTTAAAGTTGAAGTGATCTATGATCACACCACTGCACTATAGCCTGAATAACAGAGTAAGACCCTATCTCTTAAAAGAAAAGAAAAAAAAAAAAGAAAGTGGCTTTGTAAGCTATCTGACTGAACATAGAAAGCATGCTCTAACATGCAAATAGGACCCTTCTGCAAAAACAGACAGACTTATTAGCTATAGGCATTTAAGGAAATCTCTGTCCAATTAGCTGATCATTAAGCAACCCATGTAGAGACTTCACTGGCTGCGCACAATGAACAGCAGAGACTGAACTCCAGAGTTACAGTTGACCTTTGAACAACATGGGTATAAACTGTACAGGTCCACTTAAACACAGATTTTCTTCTGCTTTTGTCATCCCTAAGACAGCTAGCTATATCCCACCTCCTCTTCCCTCCTTTGCCTATACAACATGAAGACAAGGATGAAGACCTTTATGACAAATGATCTCTCTTTTATAATTCTCTTAACATTTTTTTCATTAGTTTACTTCATTATATGAATACATATAACATACAAAATATATATTGACTGTTGATATTACTGACTTATGACCAACAGTGGAGTTATTAGGTTTTGGGGAATCAAAGGTTATACATGGATTTTTGCATACACAGTGGGTGGAGTGTTGGTATTCCTAACCCCCATGTTGTTCAAGGATAGTTCAGAGAATTCACTAAACAATAGCAAACTCTGAAGAAGGAGGAGAATTTGATTTCCAGAGCTGCTACATTATCTCAAATATCTAGTTTTCAACAAAAACATCACAAAATGTGTCTCTATGCCAAAACCATACCAAAAATCTCTAAACAAACAAGAAAATATGGCCCATACAAAACAAGTCAATAGAAATGATTCCTGAGAAGGTCTAGATATTAGACTTACTAGGCAAAGGCTTTAACATTTTAAATATGTTTTAAGAACTAAAGAAAACCACGTTTTACAAGAATTTTTTTTTTTTATTAAATCATAGCTGTGTACATTAATCCAATCATGGGGTACAATGTGCTGATTTTATATACAATTTGAAATGTTTTCATCAAACTGGTTAACAGGCTTCACAGCATTTTCTTAGTTATTGTGTTAAGACATTTATATTCTACACCTAGTAAATTTCACATGTACCCTTGTAAGATACACCATAGGTGTGGTCCCACCAATTACTCTCCCTCCACCCATCCTCCCCCTCCCCTTCCCTCCCTCTCCCTTTTCCCCTTCTTCTTGGGCTCTAACTGGGTTATAACTTTCATAAGAAAGCTGTAAATTGGTTTGAATGGATCAATAAATTGTGGTATATGTATACCATGGACTATTATGCAGCCAGATGGAGCTGGAACATATTCTTCTTAGCAAAGTATCTCAAGAATGGAAGAAAAAGTATCCAATGTATGTTTCAAGAATTAATGGAGATCTTTTTGCAGTTCATAAGGGTGATGACTGGGTTTTAGCAGTCCATAAGTGTGATGACATGTGTCTGTATGAGATGTGCCTCCCTCAAATCTTGTTACAATGTCAGCATGTTAAGCATCTGACACGAAAAAATTCATTTAATTAAAAAATTAATGGAAAGCAAGAGAATGATGTCCCACCCAACAAAGTATCAATAATGAGAAAGATCATAAAAAGAACAAGACAGAAATTCTGATATAAATCATATGAATTAAATCAAAGAATCACTAGAAGAGCTCAGTAGAAGATCTGAACAAGTAGAAGAAAGAATCAGCAAACTTGAGGAAAGGTCAATTGAGATGACTTGATATGGGGAACAAAAAGAAATTATTATAACAGAGACATAGAAATTTGTGAGATCCATCAAACATATCAATATATACATAATAGGAGTGCCAGGAGAGGAAAGAAAGAGGCAGAAAGAATGTTAGAGCAAATGAAGAAAACTATTAATGTATACATCCTAATAACTCTAAAATCTAGGTAGAACAGACTCAAGGGGATCTATACCTAGATACTTACTCAAACTGTTGAAAGTAAAAGACAAAGAGAATCCTGATATCAGCAAGATCGAAGCAACTTATCACAGATAAGGAATGTTCAATAAGATTAACATTTGATAAAATTTAAAATAAAAATAAAAATAAAAAAAATAAAAAAATAAAAATAAGATTAACATTTGATTTGTCAAAAGAAACCACAGAGGCTAGAAGACAGTGGGATGATACAAGGTACTGAAAAAGAAAAAAAAAACTGTCATCTAAGAATTTTATAACCAGAGAAGTTATCTGTCAATAATGAAGAAGAAATTAAAACATTCCCATAAAACAAAAACTGTGAGAATTTATTTCTAGCAGATCTGTTTTACAAGAAATGCTAAATGGAATCTTTCGGGCTAAAATGAAAAAACACTTGAAAGAAACTCCACATAAAGATATAAAGAGCACCAGTTAACCACACAGGGAAACATAAAAGACAGTATAAATGTGTTTTTGTCTGTAACTCTTGTTTTTATCTTACCTGATTTAAAAGACAACTATATGTGTATAAAGCACTAACTATGAATTTGTGTTGATAAACATACATTGCATAATGATGTAATATTCATGGCAATAACAGCACAAAAAAGGGGGGTGGGAAGGGAACTACATAGGAGCAAAGTTTTTATATGCTATTATGACTAAGGTGATATTTATCTAAACTATATTGTTGTAAATTAACGTTAATTATAACTCCTAAAGTAACCATCATAAAAATAAGAAAAACATATAGTAAAAGGAGAAACAAAGGAACTAAAATGGCACACTAAAACATTTCTATTTATCACAAAAGGAGGCTCTTATAGGTTCACCTGTGTCCTTTAAAGAGATGATCTGAAGTCCTAATCCCCAGTAGCTATAAATGTGACCTTATTTGGAAATAGGGTCTTAGCATGTAATCAAGTTAAAATGAGACCATACTGAATTAGTGTGAGCCCTAATCCAACGAGCAGCACACAGGAAGAGGACATTTGGGCACAGAGAAAGAGAGAATGCCAAGGAAAGACTGAGACAGGGGGTGGAGGCTGTGTCCATAAGCCAAAGAACATCCAGGATTGTCAGCAACCATGAGAAACTAGAAACTAGGAGAGAGGAACTCAACAGATCTTCCCTCGGAAGGAACTAACCCTGCTGATACCTTTATTTCTCACTGTCCCGTTTGAGGCAGTTTGTTATAGCAGCTAAACTATTACAAAGGCTGCAATGGAGGAAGGCAGGAACAACAATGAAAAATTCATGATGATGTACTGAGGTAATAAAAATAAAACCTGAAATTTCAGGAGCAACTTAACTGAAGATGAAAACCTGAAATTCCAACTGGCCAGAACAGGCTGGTATTGCCTATAATACTGCAAAAGAAAAGCTGATGCAAAGCTTGCTTTTAAAAATATTTTAGTCATAAACTATAAAGATTACTTCTTTATTATCATATATTAGAGGCAGATTTATCCACAGTACTTTCTGTAATCAATATTATACATGTAGCAAACTTTCCACAGTAATTTTTTAAAGCATACGATAATATACATTATGAAAAGAAATAGATTTTTCCCCTTCAAACTAATGAATAACTGGAGAACTTTCAACATTACTCTGAACAAGCAGTATGATTTTCTCCAGGCCCCATGCTACATCCTCTGATGATGTTATCACACATAGACTATTTGTGCCCATTGTAATCTATTTGATAGTTCTGATACAACATGTGCAAATGAAGGATAAAGGACTTCTTAGCATAGAAGTAATAATGATAATAAGAAATCTGTGTTTCCAATTTAGGACATTCCATTTAGGACATTAACGAACGGATTTAAATCTTGAAAGCTTAACATTCATGTGAATTATTTCTTTGGTAGTAAAATGAAAATGTGAGGAAAAGAACAGATACACATACCAGAACTAAAAACACAATTTAGTAGAATAGAAACAAACAGAAATGGACCAAGGACATGAACTTGGCTTTTTGAAAAATACACAGAATGTCCCCCAACTATTTTATAAACCATTAACTTCATTACCAACATTCCTGTTCTACAACATGAATCACCTGAAAAGTCTATTACTCATCTGATATAAAATATGAGGATTTCATTTTACTAAGTATGGAATTAGCAAGTGCCTGAAGTAGCTGTTCATAGGCTATTAGTGCAAAGAAGCCAATACGGATGGGATCTTAGAATCAAAAGGAAAGTGTAAAGGAAGCCACAAGCATTACCCCGTGTTAGTCTTTCTCAGGGCCTGTGAAGGAAAGTCAAAGGCAGCTTGCCCAATGGTTTGAGCATACTTGATTTTCTAAATTAATGAGAAAAATAAGGCCCCCAGATGATGTATTGTGGAGTTTAAACTATACTAATTTTGACAGATGACATAGAAATCCTTCTCAGCTACTCTGGTAAAATTAAGGATTCAGGGGACTGGCAATGTGAAGTACATTTTAAGATGCAAATTAAATGATATACACATCTGACGTCCTCCTATATAAACTGAAATGTACACAAGACTACTAAATGATGAGATTAGGAATGCCCATAATTACAGCTTGTAAATCCTCAGGCTCTTCAAATATGTTAGAATGAAAAAGAGCTATCTATATTTTAAATTTTCTTAAAAGATAAAAACACGGACCCGGGCTCGGCGCCTGTGGCTCAAGTGGCTAAGGTGCCAGCCACATACACCTAAGGTGGTGGGTTCAAATCCAGCCCGGGCCCGCCAAAACAACAATAACAGCTGCCACCAAAAAATAGTGTTGTGGCGGGCACCTATGGTCCCAGCTACTTGGGAGGCTGAGGCAGGAGACTCGCTTGAGCCCAGGAGTTGGAGGTTGTTGTGAGCTGTGATGCCATGGCACTCCACCCAGGGGGACAGCTTGAGGCTCTGTCTCAAAAAACAAACAACAAACAAACAAAAAAAAACCACGGACCCGGGTGAGGGCATTCAACTATAACATCAGTTTCTTAAAAATGGGCTTGTTCAGGCATTTTCACTTATCACCCTGACACCCAATTTATCCCTATGCTCTTTTCCTTTTAGGAAAGTTACCTCTTTGGGAATAAACATCCATGTATCACTGCATTTCATGAGCAATATCCAAAAACCTAGGCCGATGGCAAGAGAAAGAAAATTGGTAATAGTTGTTGAGAAGTTCAGAAGTTATACTACCATGTGGATAAAAGCAGTTTAGGATAACCATAAATGATTTAGCTATTTATACTCTCACAATGGGTCTAGACTCCCGTGCATGTTTTGTTGTGATTTAGACAATGGGTCTGGGAGCAGCAGTGAAGCCCACAGGATAGGTCTCTGTATAAATAACTGATGGCCATATAAACAAAATCTTTAAATAAGGCATTTTCCATTGTGTTCTTTAGGAAGACAGAGGTACACAATATTTTCTTTCTTTTTTTGAGACAGAGTCTCACTATGTTCCCCTGCGTAGAGTGCCATGGCATCACAGCTCAAAGCAACCTTAAACTCTTGGGGCTTAAGTGATTCTCTTGCCTCAGCCTCCCATGTAGCTGGGACTGCAGGTGCCTGGCTATTTTTTGTTGTTGTTGTTGTTGTTGTTGTTGTTGTTTAGTAGGCCTAGGCTGGGTTTGAACCTGCCAGCCCCAGTGTATGTGGATGGCACCCTAACCACTAAGCCACAGGCGCCGAGCCAGGTACACAATATTTTCAACACAAGAAACGTTCATCCACAAAATAGTTCATTGCTCCGTGAAAACACACCTGGGACAACGAGGATAACATACTGTTCACCAGCAACAAAGAGCAAATGTGTTCAGAAATCAAGTCTGTCTGTTTATGAGTACATCTCTTGTCTGGGTCCTTTAGTCAACCTGTGATCATAAGGCTTAACCATCCAGACTTCACATTACAAATATAGGCTCAGTCACAGTGAGCAATAAACTATGTAAATTGTTCTGAAGGGTTGTTTAGTTCAAGGAAAGCTTAGGCTCCCTGGGCAAGGCTGGAAGTAAGGACTGAAAACTAGACAAGGGAACAAGGGAATGAATATCATAGGCTGAGACACAGAGGTAGGCAGAGCTACAAGTTCTTTGGTGGAAGGGCCTGCCTAAAGCTTTGCTGATGCTCAAATCCAGATCTATCTGAGAAGTTGAAGAGTTAGAATGGATACTGACCTCTTGAAATTTATTCACAACTGCCAGGGTAAGAATGAAATAGAGCATCCAGGATTAGAGTGGCGAGAAACTGGGTGCCAACAGTTAGATCAAACCACATACTGACTATCTCAAAAGCTATATGTGGATGGCAGAAAATAAACAATTTTCCCATTCTATATCTTTGCTATAATTCATCTAGCATGTCCTTTCACTCGTTAAAAAGGAAGAAAATATTTTGTATACAATAGTACAGAAAATATTTACATATTATTCTATTACTCTGAAAAGTGTAAGTCCTAAGGAAAAAAATATTAAAGACCCCATTTTAACTGTTGAGGTCAGTTTGGAAAGTCTGTATTGCTTTAATGAAATGTAAGCACTGCAGGTACGGAGTTTATTATTTTGAAATGATGAGGCAGTTTTTGAAAAGTTTGCTAAGCCAAAGGTATTTTAATGTTCATCAATTACCATGCAAAATAACTCCTTGACAGATAGCTATTGTCTTTTATCAGATAAATTTATTTGGCTAAATATGCAATCACATAAGAATTTAAGGTCATTTAACTAGTAGTAAACATATTAACAACCAATGACAGCAGGGAGCTGATTTGCTATAATGATTAAAAGATTCCAAACCAATAAGAGATGAAATATTTGAAATATCATTGTTTGTAATTAACCTTGTGGTCATGTGTAACAGAAATATATTAAATGTAAATTTTGAACAATACTGTATTTCTTAATTCAAACAAGTAAAATGCAGCATAATATTAATATGAATATTAGTGTCAATATTTTTCAGTAATATTTTACAAAGTAATATAAATTTAAAAATATGTAATTTACATTATTATAAAGTCCTTAATCAAAAGCACTTGATTAATCAACTTGCCCTCTCTTGGGATCAGGCTGTGAGTTACACACGAAAATTCTGGTACAATTTTGGGACATACAGGTCTCTCTCTCTTTTTTTTTTTTTTTTGAGATAGAGTCTCACTTTGTTGTCCTTTATAGCATCATAGCTCACAGCAATCTGAAACTCTTGGGCTCAAGCAATCCTCTTGCCTCAGCCTCCCAAGTAGGTGAAATTACAGGTGGTAGCCACAGTGCCCACTCAGTTTTTAGAAATGGGGTCTCCTTCTTGCTCAGGCTGGTCTCAAACTCCTAAGCTCAAGCAAACTGCCCACCTCCGCCTCCCAAAGTGCTAGGATTACAGGTGTGAGCCACCATGCTCGGCCAATATACAGGTCTCTTAAAGGCAGATAATAGTTACTTTAAACTGCATGTAATATAGGAAGAACCAAGATACCTTAAATAAGTAAAATCCATAAGTGCTTCCCATATTTCTTATTGTTCAACAGCTTCAATATATCTATTCCTTATCAACCAATCCACAAAACCAAAACAAATCATCTGATTTTAATTTCTCCTCTTTGACAATTCACTGCTGACTTCTCTAATGGAGATTTTAAAAAACAGCAAAAGCTAAGATGCAAAAAGCAGATGAAAGAAGCAAATAGCCTAGATAATCTACAAATTCAGTAATCATCCAATGACCTCTTTTGCCGTAGATGGTCCTAAAGATACTATCTATCACTAAGATATTTTAGCAGGACCAATAAATAAAATGTGTATCTTACATGAATTTTCCTGCACCATTGATTACATCTTCACAGAAGTTGTAACTCGTGAGGAACATATATGCCAACGATTCTCAAGCATTTCTAAAAGAAGATGCTCAGAAAATAAGAAGATATGTCAATATACAAGGCATGTAGTCAAGGAATAGTTAAGTAAACTTTGAGCTAGAAATTCAATATACAGCTATTGTGTGTGTTATCACAGGCACTAAAAGGCAAAGATGAGTAAGACAGCATCTCCCTAAAGATCATAAGAGTTGCACTGAATGTGCACATCAGTAATTAATTGTGGTGCATCATGATGAGTGCTGACAGAGATCTGCTGGTCAGAGCCTCCACTAAGCACAGAAGGTGTGTGAGGAGAGCTTGGGAAGGCCTCCTGGAATACGGGGTAGAATACAGAGCGTCTGAGAATCAGGCTTGACTAGAGACCAATCCAGCAACTACTGGCTGTGTGGTTTAGCCAGTTATTTCTAACACTTGGCTTTTCAATTAACAAAGTTAAGAATAATAGTCTGGTGTGATTGTGTGTGTCTATAGTCCCAAGTAGTCAGGAGGCTGAGGTGGGAGCAGCACCCCTTGGGGCCGGAGTTTGAGGTGATAATGCACAATGATTATGCTTGTGAACAGTCATTGCATTCCAGCCGAGGCAACAAAATGAGGCCTCATCTCCAAAAAATGGAAAAAAAAAAATAAGGGTAATAATATCTACATAGCCAGCTTACCGTAAGAAGGAAAAGCAATCGTGTGTAAAGCAATCAGCATGGCTTCTTAAAAATAATAGGTACTCAATAAAATGTACTGATTTTATCATTATTGTTATTTATACTCAGCCGGGCAGAAATGTCACCAGTGATTTCTGGTGCTTCATTAGCAGCCACTGTACCACCCTGTCACTGGTCTCATCACACCTTGGTGAGTTCACACGCATTATTTTCATTCTGAATTAATCCCTTAGATGTGTGCTACCTACCCAGAGGAGGGGGAAATTAAGCAATGCAGTTTCAACAGTGACCAAATGCTTCACTTTCTATAAGGTCAGAGTTCATTACAGAGGAATATGCTAGGGTTATTACATTGGCACTATCAATAGGAAAGCAAACACAGGGAAAATACCTCTTATTTGCCACTGTACTGACAATATATTAGCCAACACATGCAGTAGCAAATTTTAGTATATCTGATTAACACACTGCCACCAACTGTCATCTTATAGTAAGTTTATAAAGGCAAAAAGGTAAAGCAAAAATTTCAGGAGTACAAACTGGTAAAATAAAATATAGGGGTGTGTATACCCCTATACACATGTTATGTTATAAAGGAGGCATCGTAAGGATACCAAAGGGGCAAGAGAACGGGAAGGTAACAGAAAGTGTGTCTGGACCCTGAATGTTATGCTAAAGAGCCTATCTTTATCCTGGAGGCAGTGGAGAAACACCAGCAGACCTTAGGATGAAGTAGAATAGTTTTCAGTCTGGTGTTGTATCTACTGTTTCTATTATCATATGCAAATTTAATACTTATTACATGACCTCATTAAGTGCGTTTCTTCAATTTCAGGGTCTATTTCCACCATATATATGTTTGAGTTATCTCTTTGTCAGCAATACCATAATTTAAATGAATCCCATTTTGTTCTTTAAGGACAGTGATAAGTTAAAAATGGGGTTTAGATTTCCAAACAGACACTTCACTGCCTGTCTGCCTGTTAGAGTCCTCTCTTCCTTGCTTTTATTCTCTACGTATTTATTCACTATCTACACTATAAAATACCATCCACAGTGCCAGACTCTTGATAAAACCTTAAGAGTGCATCCTATGTTAAGTGCAATAAGCATCTTCTAAAACTAGGGAGACATCATAAAATGTATTCAACAGATCTTTCTAACCATCATTTTAAACAATACAATAGAAACTGATGTCTTCCTTTAAATATTCTCCCCTTCAAACTGTTCAATAAAAAAAGAAAAAACAGTTATAGGGTTTTTTTGAAAAAAAATCTGAGAGGTGAATATAAGTGAACAGAACTGAAGAAGGAAAACTGCCTGGTGAAGTGCTCTATAATTAAAAGTCTGTTGTATGAAGCATCTTCCAGAAACACAAGGAGGCTGAGCCCTACCAATATAAGAAATCCTGGCTTTGAAGGTATTAAAGCATCAGGGTAGTTATTTTGAGAGCTGGTTCCTTTCATCCCTACAGTTTAAAAAAAAAATCACTACCTTCATTTACTGTGTCGTTGTTGTTTGTAATCTATTTTCATCTCCTGTTTTCTATTTTTTTTTTCCTTTTTGGTGAACTTTCTTTAGCACTCTCTAGATAGAGTGGGCCAAGTGCAGGGAGCGGAAAATGGAGACATACAACAAAGGGCTGGGCATGGACGAGCATCACCAGGCCTAGGTGCTGCTCCTTTTCACCCTTTCTGGCACTGGGCAGCCACATGTGCCATCTAGAGCTCAGTTACCTTTCTGTCACTTAAGCATGTTTTTGTGTAACCCAGCAAGCTCTGGGCTGTGCCACTCAGAGAAGGATGAGGGGTTTGAAATACCAAGGTGTGCCGGTCTTGGCAAAGTGACAAAGTTTAAAAGCTCTTATTTCCAGATGGTATGGTTCTTGATTCTTACGTACCTTTGTTTGTTTATTTCCTTTTGTTCTGTTTCTTTTCTTTTCTTTTCTTTTTTTTTTTTTTTTTTTTTGAGACAGGGCACCATCACCCTGGGTAGAGTGCTGTGCCATCACAGCTCACAGCAACCTCAAATTCTTGGGCTTAAGTGATTCTCTTGCCACAGCCTCCCAAGTCACTGAGACTACAGGCACCCGCCACAGTCCCCGGCTATTTTTTTGTTGTTGCTGCAGTTGTCACTGTTGTTTAGCTGGCCTGGGCCAGGCTTGAACCTGCAAGCCTGGGTGTATGTGGCTGGCGCCCTACCCACTGAGGCACGGGCGCCACCTCGTTCTGTTTCTTTTGGAGAGCTTTCTCCCTTGGTGTGGTATCACAGCCTGGATCATGCCCTGCTTGTGTGACACACAGGAATGGGTGGCTTTCTAGGAGAGCAAACTCTCACCCTTGCAGCTCATTTAATTCACCCTCTTTTGCTATCTCTTCTGGGCATAGTGTTAAGAACTCAAAGTTTAAGATTGTAGTGTGGGCTCTACAATTTATTTTATGAAGAAGACTTTTCCTTTATTTATTCTTTTATTCACTCATTTATTGAGCCACTATTTGGTGGAATCAATCCAGAGATGGAAATGACAATGTTGTTGCCCCAAGATAACAATATAGCAGGGAAGGCAAATATTTAAAGAGTTTAAAAAATAAGTGGTGACAATCAAAAACTATTTTCACCAACTATGATCTATGAACTAAATATCTGCTGTTTTCCAGGTAAAGTATAAAGTTATATTTCACATCTTCTGGGGACTGTTAGATACCTCTCCTGGAGTATCTATTCACAGGTCAGTAGCTCCGGCCAGTCAGGCGCTGAGCACCAGGTTGTGCTATTATATTAGCTGCTGCAATCTTGTAATCAATTAAAATGCTAACTTCATTCCAAGAAGTAGTTGGTTAGTCACCTCTGAGCCAATATGTGAATATTTCCCTTTGTGTTTACTCCCTATCTGAATTTCCTTGACTCTAGCTACTAGGGATCCCTGGATCTCTGATCAGATCAGTTTCGATTCAGACAAACTAGAATACTATCATACCAATAATATCATAGGTACCTTGGTGGTGCCTATTTCCCTTCCTACCCACCCCACGTCTAACATCTCCTGGTCTTCATGACGTATGCCTCACATTTACTGCAAACACAGCAAGACTGCCATAGCGCTTAACATAAATATATATATATATATATATATATATTTTTTTTTTTTTTTAACAGAGAATCACTTACTTTTTCAAGTGTTGAGTCAAAGTGTTAAGTAAAAGTTGATATGCCTGGAACTTATTTTTATAAGTAGCAAATCATAATCATCTTGCACTGTCTAAAGCACCAAACTTAATATATAAATCATATACCCTTATTACAAAGATCTAGCTAGGAAAATGCAAATAACAAGATGGAAATTGCTAAATTTCTTCATTATATATTTATAATTACAGTCAGATATTAACTCTGCTTTCAGAAATTATAAAATACACTGTTGATATCAAGGAGGCTGTTCAATAAAAATCTCAACTAGTCCTAAAATCAAATCAACAGAAACAATCTTTTAAATGTTTAGATATCCATTAGCATTTATGCATTAAACTTCAGCAACTGTACATGCTTTTAGCTATTCGGAATGTTATTTTTCTGCATAAACATACTTTAAAAAACACACCTGATTAAAAAGTGACTTGTTTCCACACTTTATAAGTGACTTTCCCACAACACTTATCATATTCCACGTCTATAGCTGTGGGTCTAAGGTTAACTATTTTACTAAGAGTCAAGGATCCTAGTATATACTTTTTCATTTATGGGGTTGCTCCTCTGTCCACATTCTTTGCATATGTGTATTGGGGCATTTGTCATCAGGTACAACAGTTACTTGGACACATGTCCATTTTTCTAGTTGAGACTTAGCTACTTAAGGGTAAGCACCCTGATTCATGAAAAGTATAAGAATAAAAAAATCATAACAGAATCACTTCCTTTTTCGTTCACAGTGATCACTGTTTTGTCAACCTAAGTAATAGATAAGGAGCAAGACTCTGCAAAAGAAAATGATTAATTTTGAAATGAGCACTGTAATAGGAATAGAGGTGCCACGGTCCATTATACACAAATCAAGTGGAAGAATACCAAACTCTCTGTCCCTCGGATTCTATTTCACCCCCAGTATCTCTAGAAAAAGGGATGAAACTGAAAACTCATCTTCAAACTTGAGGCACAGTATCCTTACTCACATGGCTAAAAGTAGTTTGAAAGCCTATAACAGTGACTACTGGATGCAAAATTAGCACATGTTACGATAGCAGTTCTGCATTGGACAAAGATTCAAAATGGAGGAACACTGGCAAATTTATGTGTTGGGAAACTAAAGAAGCCACAACAAAGAAACAAAGAACCATGACAAGGTGGCAAGTATTGGAAAATGTGGGCAACATTAATTAATGATGAGGAAGCAAAAACAGTAAGTGTTGACTCCCAAAGAAGGGGGTTTGAAAGTCTCGATTCATTCTTGGTAATGTGGGACTGCAAATAACATGAAAGTGGTTTTAAATAAAGCTCATGCAATGATACTGAGGCTGCCACATTGTCTGGATTGGTTAGTGTCTGTGTCAGCATGCAAATGGGGCGCTTTTTCTTACCTCCAGATGCTCTAAAATATAGGGCGGATTTGTCATGCCAACCCTCAGCATTGCTCCCTCAGGAATCACTTCAACCAATTTCCACAGGAGTGTGGGGAGATTGGTGCCAATATCTCTGCCATAAGCCCCTGTGTCTTCACTGGTCAACCATATCTCACAGACACCCTCTGTGAATCAAAGGAGATAATTAACAAATCTGTTGCAGAGCTGTTTCCTTCATCATACAGCTGCTCACTCTTTTTAATGCAGTATTTCTCAACCCTATTATTCAGGCAGTCTGGGTATTCAATTGCAAAGAAAAAGCAGCTTATCCCATGGTGGCAGTGGGTTATTAAGTTCATTTTATGAACACCAGAGAGTTACAACAATGCTGTAAATTATCAGTGCATCCTATGAAGTGATTAACATTCACAGCCAATCAGTTCAACTGTGCTTCCTCCAAAGCACTTTGATCAAGACTAAAGCTTCATTCCCACCTCAGAGAATACCTATTTTATTGAACACTGTAAGCCCTGGAAGGAACGGAAACAGTCACTCCACAGATTACAGACTGCCAGCAGTTAACTCACTAATCAGTGTGTCGCCAACCCAAGGAAAAACGTCAAGTGTAGTGAAGGTTTAACTCACATAGTATTAATATTAATTATAAGGTACCCATTTTTCCTGTTGTAACTATTCTAATCTATCTTATCCCATTAAAAACAGTGTATTTTATTGCTGCATTCAAAAAAGTTGGTTGCTGTACCAACTAAGTGTTTGCACTGGAAAACCTGTTTACTGACAGCTTGCATCCTATTTTCTGTAACTCAGACTTTAGGAAAAAAAATATATATATCTGTTGTTATTGTGCTATGAAGAATCCTGACCTCAAGTACTATACTCTGCAATAATATCCCTTCGAACATAGAGAGGAAATACTTTTGGATCACCTTATGTAACCTAAAATGAATTAAAACAGAGTTAACAAGAATCATCCAGGTTTTCAAGGCTGGAACTTCTCTGAACCCATATTCAAATAAAAGATTAGCTATTTTAAAAGACCAAATGCTGCACAAGGCTAAAACAAATGAGGAAATGAGACTGTGATATGTGTTTATGCTCAAGTGATTTGTTGCTTCTGACTTCCGCACATCCACAGGCACATGAACTTTAGCCTGACCCAAACTGTAAGTTTCTAGAAAGCATCTTAACATTATAACTTTAAATTGTCTTGAGATGACAGAAGAGTTTCCAAAACACATTTAAGTATTCCTAGCCAAGAGAGACAACAAATAGAACACACGGCTTTTATGTGAATGTGGTCCTAAATGTACAGAATAAAAAAGCAAAAATAAAGATTTTTCACTCTTTAGTTTGTTCCACAGAGGTGGGAAAATACACAGCATAAAGCTAAGATCTCTAATCATTGTTCTTTGCTTTAGAATAAAAGATATATTTATTTTATCAAAAATCTATCTAACCCACATAATAACATTTTCAATATTCCTGCCTATCTTTCTGAGACTTGCACATTCTCACCCACACCCATACACCCAAATATAAGAATAAAAATAAAATTTTAGTTTCTCCAAATTAAAGAATCAGTAACTTAGCACTGAGAACAGAAACTATCAAAAAGGAGCTCCATTTTTTTAAAAAAAAATTGGAAATGTTATTTTAAATCAGTAGTTTTATGGATATATGGGTTTTCTTAGTCTAAATTAAACACCTAGTCCCAGAAATAATAAACCTTTGCTTAGTTTTAGTCATTTAATAAAATGCTTTATCCTCTAAAGAAACAGTCTGGCATGTCCACAGGCTATCTTTCTAGTCTTATAATTTTATTCTCTGTGTATGGAATATTTTCCTAATTAAAAAATGAATTGCAATTAGTGGTCTCATCTTTAATATTATCATACATATGCCATCAGACAGGACTCATACAACCTATTTAAAAAAAAAAATCTTATCACAAAATCCACTCCAGGAAAAGAGATGGCTAAGTAACAACATAAACAGATTTTAAAACATTCTGAAAGAGGTTATAAAAACAGGACATTATCCATGATTTTCCAGTTACTGGCATTTGAGCAACACAATATGAATATTTTAAAATGAACAGAATAATTTTAATTTATAATTTTTCCATCCAAATGGTTCCATGTTATGCCTTATGTAGAGAAAGCGAGTTCCTGGAACAGTGCCTTGCTGTTGCTAGATGAATATAGAAGGGGAAAAAATCACTATGAATAGGAATGGAAATAACATCCAAGCAGAAAACAGCAGCCAGCTCTTAAAGCTGCATAGGTGGGGACCAATAGCCCCCTGGTGGGCTGAAACTTCAAATTAAATCGCATAAAGAGGAAGCAGCTGTAACACTAAATCAGCAACAACAGGAATAATGGTCTTCATGTCTCCAAGATCAAGGCTGCTAAAATACTCTTTATAACAGCAACCTGGTTTAAAACACAAAGGCATGAGAGAGCACGTGCAAATGTGAAACCCCGGACTTGAGGAAAATTGCGTCTTGCCAATTCAATCCAAAAATTTGTCAAAGACGATCGTGCTCTTAATCAGTGTGAGAAAGTTCAGATTTTGCAAGGTTGTCTTTCAAGCATTAATTCTAATGAGACCTGATCCCTCAATAGGGCTGTAGGAGTCATTTCATACTAAAAGTAAAGCTAAATGTGGAATCCCTATGCCTGACAGCCTTCTCCCTGGGAAGCCTCCCAATGACTCATAGCACAAGCCATTCCCGCCAGGCCATGCTTGCATCCAAACTCACCATAGAACCTGAGGGCTACAGTACCCGAATGGAAACACACTGGGATACTAACACTTGCCTGAAAAGCTTCATTCCTTAAAGACTTCAGCTATGAGCAATATTTCTTTGCAAATTCATTTCTCTATTCATCCAAACATTTATTAGGCCCTTACCAACCATGCGCCCAGCAGCTTTTCCAGTTCATGACAGATACGGGTTCATTAACTCTGGATCTCAGATTGGCTATCAACCAGGAGCTGGCAAGGGGACATCCAGAGAAATACAAGTCCGTCCCTATTGGTGGTGGTGGTGGTAGAGAGGGATGGTCTTGGAGATCATAGCCTTAGAAACCAAATGAAAGGCCAGCTGGGCTGGGTTGAAATGGATACAATGATACAACCAGATAGCTCCAGTCTACACCATAACTTGGACTTTGATTAATACATGTCAGAAAAATAAACAGATGAAAATGAAAAAGAGAAGCAAGCAGGAAGAACTAAGATAAGAGAAGTGACTTCCCATTAAAAACTCCCATGGCTGTAAAAATAAATACAAGCAAAAAGAGAAAGTGGTGGGTAGGAAAGTAGGAGGCAGAAATTAGCTTTTTTTTTTTTTTCTTAAAGCATGGAAAAATTTTACTTTTTCTTAAACTGATTCATCTACGTGACTTTTGTACATTTTCCTAAAATTGTTCAGTT
Organism: Galagoides demidoff; assembly: GCA_963574575.1. Classification (NCBI taxonomy): domain Eukaryota; kingdom Metazoa; phylum Chordata; class Mammalia; order Primates; family Galagidae; genus Galagoides; species Galagoides demidoff. Next base: position 3,836 of record CAUYQV010016929.1, on the reverse strand, counting down.
TACCTGACTTTTTTAAATGAACATTAGGTTCATCAGATCATCTATCATCCTTTTGAAGTGTTAATTTTGCTAAAAGGAAAAGCAAATACTAAGAAGAACAAAATGTACTGTACAGGAACAAAACCCTTTAAAAAAGTTTAGTTATTAGAATCCATTATCATATTACCCAAGCAATTACAGATCGGCTTGTAGGTAAAACAAAAAGCTATTTTTCCCTGAACGGAGAGCAGCCTCCATAGCTGAATTCCAATCTCTGTTCCATAGTAATCTGAGATGACAGAGGATGGAAAAAGTAGAAGACATTAAAAGTGAATAATAAAAGAAACATAATATCCTCAATGAAATAGTCTTAAAACATAGAAAATCCTGTTTGAAAAATCAAACTTTGTCAAAACTAAATTTCAAAAGATTATGCCTCCCTATACTTTTCTTATGTATGAACCTCATAAAAAATGAATTTAAAGTATAGATTATGACTGAATTCATCGGTCAGAGAAGTGGTGTTTCTCTAGTAGCTCTTACTTTTTATCATTGAAGAAAATTTCTACCATTGTAAGTTGTTAAACTGATCCTACTATGTGAGATTTCATCACACTACTCAAAACGGTGTGCAATTTAAAACCTAGTAATTTTATTTCCTGAAGTTTCCATTTAATATTTTTTAATTTAGGCAACTGAATTGCTGAAGGTGAAACTGCAGATAAGAGGGGACTATTGTATAGACAGCCATGTGCCTATTTAGCCTATTCATTTAATGGAAAATTAGATAATCTAACTCTTTTAGTTCCTTCTAATCCTATTTTAGACATTAATGGGTGGGTATTATGTTTTGTTCTTAGATAAAAAAGGACTTAAACAATTTTATTGAAGATAGCATCAGCTGGGTGGGGTGGCTCACGCCTGCAAACTGTAATCCCAGCACTTAGGAGGTCAAGGTGGGAAGATCCCTTGACGTCTGAACAATATAGTGAGATCCTGTCTCTACAAAAAATAAAAAATTTAGTTGGGCATGATGATACACACCTGTAGTCCTCACTACTCAGTAGGCTGTAGCAAAATGATCACTTGAGACGGGGAATTGGAAATTGCAGTAAGCTATGGTTATGCCACCGCACTCCAGGCTGAGTGACAAAGGCCTCTCACTAGATTAACCAGAAACAGGGAAGAAAGAATTCTAATGATCACAATCAGAAATAAAAAAGGAGGAATCACACCCGATACCACAGAAATTCAAAAGACAGTACAACCTCCATAGGTAACCACCTCCTTACGTGGACTTAATTTTCATAGACTGGACACGCACCACATGTACGTAATAGAACAGTAGGCCTGGTATCCTATATTGACCACCTTCATATGTTGACCAGTCTGTTACAGTCCTTTGGGTAGTCAACTTACAGAGGTCTACTGCATCATCTCTGAAAAGTACAAAAATTTCTATTCACAAACTTAGAAAGGTAGAGGGAATGGACAAATTCTTGGAAACACACAATCTTCCTAGGCTCAATCAGGAAGAAACAGAACTTCTGAACAGACCAATACCAAGTAGTAAAATTGAAATAGTAATGAAAAACCTCCCGACCCACAAAAGTCCTGGATCAGATGGTTTCACACCTGAATTTCACCAGACCTACAAAGAAGAATTGGTACCTATATTGCATAAATTATTTCATAACATTGAGAAGGAAGAAATGTTCCTTAACTAGTTCTACAAAGTCAGTATCACCTTGATACCAAAACAAGGAAAGGACACAACAAAAAAAGACAACCACCGATCAATATCCCTTACAAGTATAAATGCAAAAGTTCTCAATAAAATCCTACCAAACTGGATTCAGCTGCACATCAACAAGAAAAAAAAAATCCACCATAATTGGGTGGCACCTATGGTGCAAAAGAGTAGGGCACCAGCCCCATATGCTGGAGGTGGTGGGTTCAAACTCAGCCCCAGCCAAAAACTGCAAAAAAAAAAAAAAAAAGTCCATAACCAAGTGGGCTTCATCCCAGAGAAGCAAGGATAGTTCAACATATGCAAATCTATAAATACAGTTCGCCACATAAATAGCAATAAAAACAAAGACTCAATACATACAGAAAAAACATTTGACAAAAATGTAGCATCCTTTTATAAGGAGAACTCTCAACAAAATAGGCATAGACAGAACATATCTCAATATTATAAAGGACATCTATGACAAACTCACACCCAACATCATAGTGAATGGGAAAAACTGAAAGCATTCTTATAACGGGAACCACACAGGTTGCTCACTGTCACCACTTCCGTTCAACATAATGTTGAAAGTCCTAGCCAGTGCATTTAGGCAAGAGAAGGAAATCCCAGGTATCCAAATAGGGAAAGAAGTCGTCAAAATTTTCACTCTTTGCAAGATACGATTTTACATCTAGAAAACTCCAGAGATTCTGTCAAGAGACTACCAGAATTGATAAATTCAGCAAAGTCTCTGGTAACAAAATCAATGTACACAAATGAACTGCATTCCAATACACTAACAACAGTCAAGCTGAGAATCAAATTAAAGACTAAATAACTTCCACAATAGCAACAAAGAAAATAAAATGCCTAGAAATATACTTAACCAAGGATGTGAATTACAAAACACTAAGGAAGGAAATCACAGAAGATATAAACAAATGGAAAAAACATATCATGCTTATAGACTGGTAGAATCAACATCGTTACAATGTCCATAATACTCAAAGAGATTTACAGATTCAATGCGATCTCCATTAAAATGCCACTGTCACTATTTACAGGTCTAGAAAAAATAATCTTGTACTCCATATGGAACCATTTAAGACCCTGAATAGCCAAAGCAAACTTAAGCAAAAAGAATAAATTGGGAGGCATCACTTTACCAGATATCAAGTTACACTATAAGGCGATAGTAATCAAAACAGCATGGCACTGGCATAAGAACAGAGACCAATGGATCAGAACAGGGAACCCAGATATAAAATCATCCTCATGTTGTCATTTGATCTCTTTGATAAAGCAGACAAAAACATACAATAGGGAAAAGAATCTCTATTCAATAAATGGTGCTGGGAAAAATCAGATAACCATGTGTAGAAGACTGAAATAGGACCCACAATTCTCACCATTCATAAAAATTAATTCATGATGGATAACAGACTTAAGCCTAAGGCATGAAACTATAAGAATTCTAGAAGAGGCTGAAAAAACTTATATCAACAGTGTAGGCAAGGATTTACAGAGAAGACCCAAAAGGCAATCATAGCCAACAATAAAAACAATAAATGGGACCTCATTAAATTAAAAAGCTTCTGCACAGAAAAGGAAACAATCAATAGAGCAAACAGACAACCTATAGAATGGGAGAAAACATTTGCAAGCTTTATATGCAATAAAGACCTGATAACCAGAATCTATAAAGAACCATGCAAGTCAGTAAGATGTCTTCTTTATGATCAATTACTCATAAAACAAAGTTTAAAACTCTTTTCACTGAATTAGGAACAGAGTTATTGAGAAAGAGATGATATTTTTAAACCATACTGACACTTGTGATTATACTGATCGCTGAAAAAAATTGTTGGCATAAAGCCTTAATGAGGCTGATTAAGTTTATCTTCTCAATATCACAGTGTTAGGTCCCATATTTGGGCTTTTTAATACCCCTAGAGAGAATGCAGACAACAGTGTGTATGAACAGACCCTCTGATGTTTCAGCAGGATGTAGAGAAAGACAGTTATTTTATCCTTAGAAATTATAATAGGCTCAATTCCCAGCAGTCCAAATATTATAAATATAAAAAGAAGTAGACGGGGGAGGCAGAAAATTATTAGACAC